>JAIUND010000166.1:0-105521 GCA_034699125.1 Gisinianus flammeolus | reverse complement strand
TATGAGCCTCTAGATAAATTATTCCCTTTGTGTGTGTGTGTGTGTGTGTGTGTGTGTGTGTGTGTGTGTGTGTGTGTTTTTGTAGTCGTGCTCGTGCTCGTGGATATTCTGGAACTACAAAACTACAAAGAGTAATCAAATGGATGGATGTAGGAAGTGAAGGATCTCTCTCTCTCTCTCTCAACTACCCAAAACTAAACCAAAACCTCACAATACTCGCTCCATGTATTTTCTATTGTAAATCCAAATGCAAATGAGGCAAAGTGTTCATGCACAATGTGAAAATTAGGATGAGGCAGAGAGATTGTGGGACGGAAAAAGAAGGAGAAGAAGAAGAGACGTCACTGTGAATTCCTCCAAAGGATATGTCGAGTCTATTTCCGTCCCTTGAAAATCCTAATTCATTCCTTTCTCATCCCATTCCTTTTCTATATCTCACCCCCAGAAAAACTTGTTTTGGAGCCTATTGATTTATTTACATTCACATTCCTTTCATTTCCATTCCATTACATATAACGATATTCCTTTGACTTTCTCTTTCTCTTTCACTCGAACCACAGCTCTCAATTCCTGACTGTACAGGCGATACTTTCTACGGAGGTACTTTGGTGATCTCTTTGTCTCTTTCATTGGATATAGATTTCCATGTTTCCATGTTCGATTGTTTGAATGTAGTTTTTTTTATTCAATTTAAAGTTTCCTTTCGTATTTGTTCTTCTGTTTTCCCTTGTTCATTCCCTTCTTTTTCCTTTGGTTGTTATGAATTTATTTTAATCCAACTTTCCTTCTTTTTTATCACCCTAAACAAAACTAATGGGGAGTAAAATGAAGGAGTGGAAAACAAAATCAAGGCAAGTCTTATGAAGAATGAAGAATTCCCATTGAGATTGCCATTTAAAATAAATTCTCTCTTTTCCATCGTTCAAAGTGTTCAAACCTGTCGAGTCGTGCCAGGAAAGTTTCTATTGCAATTCAGAGTATTCCGACAACGTGCCAGGATTTCCTTGGCTTTGATGTCTACAGATTTTAGATTTTAGTAGAATTTAGCAATTGGTAATTAGGAGAGAGAGAGAGACTCAGATTTGGAGTTGTTTTATCTTCCTCCGTCACAATACAACAATTGGAATAATAGTACAAGCATATAGATAGGAAAAAAGTTTTTGTGACAGCGTGAGATGGGACAAAGTATAAAATCCCAGAGTTTACATATCGTCCAGACTCCCAATGCAAATTCAAATGACGATTAATGACTAAACTTTCCATTTCCCTTCTTCTGTTGTCTCTCTCTCTCTCTCTCTCTCTCTCCAAGCTGTTGTTTGCACAACTTTCCCCTTTCTTTTTCCCCTTTCTTTTTGTTTTAACTGTGGGAAACTTTCTATTTAGATTTAGTCCACATTGTGTATATACAGATACATATGGATTTTTTGACAGTCGGAGCAATCCAGTTTTCCCTCATCCTCATCGCAATCAATTAGAAATTACTCAATGAGAATGAGACCCTGTCAAAAAATATATGCCAATGACATCACGAGAGACAGAGGAAGTGACTGTTGCATTCAATTTTCAACAGTTTTATTTGCGCGGGAATTTCTAAACGCATAAAATAATAAAAGTCCAAACCAGGGGATAGAAAAGGTGATGAAGACAAGAAAGAGGGATTTCTCATGTGTAATCGGAAGATCCTCATCATTTGTAGTTGATTACAACCGACTCGACTGTCGCTGAGAAGGTTGTGACAGAAGAATTGTGGACGCTACAGAAAAAAACAACATGGATTTGAAGTTGATAGTGCAAAATATTGTTTGGGATTGGAACGACTCTGCAGTCTTTATGATTATCGGAAAATCCTTGGATGGACAGAGAAAGAGAAAGAGAGGAACATCCGTTTTGCGACACTTTTTTTTTATCCGTTTACAGTTATTTTGTTTTTGATCATGTGTGATTCAGCGTCTAGTTTTTACCATCCATGAAAACTCCCGCCTTTCTCTTTTTTGTCCATGAGTTTAAGACCAACGTTTTTTTTTTGTACATTCAGCGAATCATGTAGAAAGTACAAAGTACAGAGAATACAATACCTTTTGTGTACCAATATTTAGTGGGTAGTAGGAGTGGACGATGGGAGATGGGAACTGGAGGAAAACAAGTATCGTAGAAGAAAAAATGAGAAGAAGAAGAGGAGAAAGATAAAAGCGGAAGAGTTTCCTATGGAATTGAAGTGTTGCCACTAAAGAAAATAAATGATGGATGATTGCTTATATTCTTTGGAGAAGATTCGGTATTGTGTCCCTTGCTTTTGTTCAGCTGCCAAACATAAATTCTTTTCATGTCACCAGATAACCTTCCATATGGATTTCAATGGCCAACACACACCAGCTCTCTCTCTCCTCTCTCTCTCTCCTTAAAACTTTCCCTGGGAATTTCATCAGGTTTCCATTCTCTTTCTTTTTTTCTTTCTCTCTCTAGAAGATAAAACATTTCTCTCTCTCAAAGCGCGAGGTTAAAATGAAATTCAGAAAAATATAAAATCCCAAACACTCCTCCCAGACTCAACATGGAATAGTAAACATGGAATCCACAAAATACAACGTAAATGAAAATGTTCAAGGAATTGTATGTATCATTTCCTCGATTCTTATTGTATATAATTCCTTATTATTTAGATTCAAAAGAGACAAACCAAATTACCGAATCGGACGCAAACTGTGCAGCTTTTAAGGCTTTTTTACGAGTTGAAGGTACTTCAGGGGTGGGCCCTACGACATTTTGAATTTGACCCGACTCCTCGTCCATTTTATCCATGGTTAAACTCACTTTATCCATTTCAAACGCTCACTCTACTTGAACAACAACTTTCACTCGATATAATTGCTCACTGTAAATTTCCTGTCACTTTTACCCCGCCCCCCAATTTATTTTCCTCACGCAGAAAAGGCACATTTTTGACACTCTCAACACCGTAATTGGCGTCATTATTGTGTTCCAGCCATTGATTATTTTTTAATCAATTTGAGAAAATACACACAGGGAATCCATGATGATATCACACAATTCCGATTAACTTTCCTTCACTCTCTGGAGCAATTCAATCAAAAAACTGTTTGCCCATTTCTTCCTATCCTTTGTTTGTTTTCTCTTTTCTCTTTCCTCCGAATTTATTTGAAAAATTCCAAAATTGAAAAGGAGGAAATGAATGATTTTGACACTGGAAATCTGAAGGGCAATAAAAAAAACTGTCATGGACTGAACACTTAATTACGTTGGGATGAGGGAAATGGATGGATGGATGGATGGATGTGTGTGTGAGTGTGTTGACCAGACGGAAATGGATGAGGTCGCTTGAGGATCTCAAATTGGTCAACTAGTGTATTCGGGTATTCGGATATTTGAGTATTTTGTTGTGTGGATAGGAAAGGGATGTTTCAATGACGCGAGTAGAGAATCAAGTGAGAGCGAGCTCTCCTCTTACAAATTCCACATAAGAAAAGGAAATGGAGATGTGAATGTGTAGTTTTTTGGGGGGAGAGAAAGCGAAAGAGGAAGAAGAAGAAGAGAGGAAGGGAGAGATTGAGCGTACGGGAACGGCGTCTGGGATGGCATGACTGATGGATCTGATGGAATGAAACCAAGACAAAATGGAACGAGGAAAAAGAAAAAGAAAAAGAAGAAGAGGAAGAAAAGTTATCCAAGAAGAAACACGGGGGGACACAAAAAACAGAACAGTACACAATAGGCAGAGAGAGCGAGTGAGAGAGAGAGAGATGGAGACGGAGAGTAGGAAGGAGAGACTACATGAAAATGAAATGACTCTATGGGATAATGTCTTTACTTTCTCTCCATTTTCTATCAGGGGTGTACTGCTGCCCATTATACTGGCATCTGCTATCTCTTTCTCCACACACACACACATCCGCAGTGGCAGTAGCAGTGGCAGTAGCAGAGGCAGTGGGTAGGTGAAAGTAACCAGGATTCACGTGAGTGTAGGATATAGATAATCGCATGATGCGTCTTAGGGAAAGTATTCGTGATATCCAAGAGCAGAGGGAAATTCTACCAACGAAACAGAGTTTTCCCTCATAGAAAGTGAGAAAGCGAGAGAAAGAGAGAGAGAAAAGGAGAGAGAGAGAAAGAGAGATCACATCCCAGATTACAGATCAGATCAACTAACTGCACCAAAATCCGAGTGTCCCATCGCATGGCGCGTAGTACAACATGTAAATAATGCACACTGCTCCATTTTTTTGTTTCATATAGTTGGAAGCTCTACTCTCTCTCTCTCTCGACTCCATCTCCCACCCACCGTCACTCATACTATATGATTCTGTGTATATTCGGTACAGTGTACAACCAAAAGGACGAATCACGAATCGGACGAGAGAGACAGAGAGAGAGAAAATCAATCCAGAAAATCTTTGCTCCATTTCTTTTTTCGTGTTCCATGTCCTCCGTTCTTTGCTTCGTTTAGGAGAGCATTAAGTAAAATCGTGAGCGTTCAGATATGACCAAATCATTATAAAGTAACTTGAATTTTCTATAGATATGAATATAGTTGCAACACAACGGACAATGGACAAGACACTAAACGATATTTCTTATATTTGCCAATGTGTGCTCTCTCTCTCTCTTTCTCTCTCTTCTGCCTTCACTTTCTCACTCCATCCCATTCCAGTCCATTCCACAAAAATTCCCAGTGTCTATGTATTTCCATCCGATTCCCGGCTATCAGTTTCAAGCATCATTTTTCTCTCGCGTTTTTTTTTTTTGGTGTTTGGTGTTTTGTATGTACAATGTGAATGCGCGGGCGTCGTCGTCGTCGTTTCGTTTCACAACTCAAAAAATAACACTTTCACAATCTGGTGGAATTGGAATAATGCAGAAGAGTGCCAGAACTTTTCCCAACAGTCATTCCTCACACTAGTTCACTCCATTTAGTCATTTTATCTTCCCCATGACATTCCAATACAGACTTCCTCTCTGAACATTCATTCCGTCAGTGAAAGAGAAATGGAGATTGCATTCCCAGCTTTTTTTAGTACTCTCCGACTCAAATCGGAATTCCGCGCCAGTGAAAATCAAAGCACATTTCAAAATTTCAACATTTCAACCATGACACGTTCTATTTCTATCGAACAAAAAATATGACGTATTATTATTTTGATAAGTTTTTATTTTGGAGATGTGAATTTCCTGGTTATTAAATGAATTGCATTTTTTTAAATGGTAATATAGCAAAATAGTAGAAAAGGAAAACAATATTAAAGAATGAGCACAAACTCGGGAAATCTTGAAAGTAATTGCAGTTACGATTAGAAATTAGGAACAATTTGCATCTGATTAAAGTTTGCCCCATTATTCTGGATAGAATCCGCATAGGATTTAATTAAATCTACTGCCATGAGCTCAAACGTCATCACGGTTTTAACTTTCTCCACACTCATTCAACGTTCACGAAAGCACATAAATCCTTTCTCTTTCCCAAATAACCAAATAAATAAACACCAAGACATTCTCTTAATTTGATTTTACAAGTCAAAATTTTCGGTTTTTTTAAAGTTTTTTTTCTTGCTATTGCACCAGGATTTTCTACCCCACAGGATGAAAAAAACATCAAACAGGGCTCTTTCATTTTTGTCGGGGAATTGTAATGCAGTTATTAATTAATTAATTTCATTCACGAACTCTCTCTCTCTCATCTTATCCTGTCATTTTACTCAAATCCCACAATGAGGCCAAAATATGTGAGTGAAAGTTCAAAATCCGGGCTTCAAAAATTCAGTCTGTGGTTTTTATTGAGAAACTAAAGAGTGAACGTGAAAGAGTTGAATAGCAGAGACAAGGCTGGAGAAAGCAGAGAGACAAAGTTGTATTGAAATAGAAATAGAGATAGAGATAGACCATGGTTTTTTTGGGGGGGAGGGGGGAAGAGAAAGTTGCCTGACTCGAATGATAAAACAAAACTGAAAAGAGAAACTAAACTGCTTTCCCTTCTATTTCTTCTATTCTATTCCATTCTCGAGAGATGATTCAAAATGAGAATGTGAATGCGGGAAAATAGAGAGAGAGAGAAAGAGAGAGGGAGGAAGGGAGGGAGGAAGGGAAAAAGAGAAAGATTTGGAGGAGTTGAGGGGAATTGTGGTTTGCATGACACATTCCTTGTGCAAGTGACGGCTGAGAGTGAACGTGGACTGAAACGACTCGCATCCGCATCGTCTCTCTGACCATCACACGCAAATAATAATAGCATCAGCACCAGGACCACCCCAAAAGTAAAAGTCTAACAAGAGAACTGAGCTCTGGACGACGGAGTTTTTTCTTCGGAAGGGAAACCATTTGAGTCATTTCACACACACACAAACACAGAATACATGTACATGCGCCACCAGCATCTTCATTCCTTCATAGTAGTTGTATTATTATTTATTTTTTTCGGTTTTGTTTGGTTGGTAGTTTATACACACAACTTTACACACGATCCAATGGGATTTCATTCCCGAAAAGAAATGTAGACGAAGGAAATGAAGGCATGTCATTTCCAATTTTGAGTACCCATATCAAGTTATTCGAGTAGAGAGAATTCACCAATTCACAGATTACTCTTTTTTTACTGTTGATTGGAGTATACATAAAAAATGGGATATCTAATGACATGAGGGAACAGACAGATAGACAAAATTAATATTTGACAAGGGGGAGAATGTAATTTAATTCGGAGAGTGTAAAATGCTTCCTGATGGGGCACATCAGAGAAAAAGATGGGATTTTAGATGTTTGAATCTGCTCTGTATTCCAACAGAGAATGAAAGAGAGGGAGAGACAGAGAGAGAGAGAGGGAAGAAATTGGAGAGAGTTTGAGTATGCAGGAAAGAATTCATTCGAGTTTCCTATTTACACACCAGGCTGCTCCTTGTGCCTCCTCTCATGCCTTTTTAGTTTTACCATTCCGCCCATGTCCAAATACTTGACTCTTCCTGTCTCACTCACTCTCTCTCTCTCTCTCTCTCTCTCTCTCTCTCTCTCTCTCTCTCTCTCTCTCTGTATCCAATTGCCAAGTTGATGACTCTGTAAGACATTCTCTCTCCAAACTTCCCGCCAACTTTCACCACTATGCTCCCACTTTCTCTTATTGACTTTCTCCACCTTGGTGAAACACATCCAACTGCGTCCGAGCACAACAGATGTTGGAGAACAATAAGGATTTAAATGACAGTTTGGCTCACTCTCCATTCAATACCCATTTTATTATTCATTTTTCAAGAGGATGATGTGAATTGACAATAGAGAATGGAGACTCAAATATTTAGCCAATGTATAAGGAAATGAGGAGGAGTAGCAACAACAACAATAACTTTAGTATCTTTGTCCTTTCCCTCATTTGACTGTCGATGGAACTTTTTTTCATGACATACTAATTTATTTATTACTATAGATTTCCTCAACTTCAATTAAGGGATTGAATTTACAAGGAATTGTTCAAGTCCTTTTTACTCCCTCCTCAACGATTATCAGTATTCCAAGGCCGGGAAATACATACAGATTTCAGATATTAAATAATGAATGACAAATAACTGAACTTAGAAATGAATATTTGATTCATCTCAGCTCTGACTGTTTATTAATGGAAGTGGGAATTCATATAGAGTCCAGATGAGAAATCTAAATCTGAATTTGAATCTCCATTCCAATGCGAGCGCGCAAATCAGAGAGGAAAAGGTGAAAGTAATGCAGAAGAAGAACCAACACCAAGTCAATTCAAATCTCTTTCTCTTTCTCTTTGAGAATTGAGAGAAGGAAAGTAATTTGTTTAAGAGCTTGGGATTCCACAGAATTGAAATAATTAGGAGGAATTTTGAATGTCGGATGTTGAATTAAGACGAGGAGACAGTCGAAATGGACATGGAAATGGAAATATAGAAATAGAATGGACGAGAACATTGAGAACTGATGAAAGCGCAGGCGGCTACTGGAAATTGATGGAAGGTGAAGCTAGTCCCTTCATTCTTTATAGTATGGATTTGTGGATGTAATTCCTTCAGGTAGTTTATTATTCATCCGGGACAATATAGCACAGCACAACACGAACACAAGACAATATGTACCATCACAGTACGTACAGCAGAACAATGCAAGTCCGTTGGAGTCACTATCGACATCCTTCTGTCCCTCCATTCATTTCCCAAGCCATCCGGCCAACCGTCAAACCAGAAGAGAAATCCAACGGCTTTCACTCACTTTCACCTCATTCCAAATTCCATCGCTTTCTCCCTATTGACTATCTGTACTCCTCCATGGAAATGGAAATGGAAATGCAGATGCAGATGGATACGGACGCCGACAACAAAAACACACACACGTACACCATTTATTTCGATTTGAATTTCTATTTCCATACATTAAATATGTACGTTTGACTTCCCTGTCTGTCTGTCCTGTCTTTATCTCTGCCCGTCCATGAATTCCCGTGGTAATTCCATTCTCATCCCGACTTTTTTTTTCTATTCACTCACACCTGACATTGAAACCCTCAAAACATTTTTCTATATGTTTCCTTCACATTCACACACACAACTTGTTTCTTCTCTTGAGTCATTCAAATGACGATTCAAATGATTTCCCGTCAAACTCAAATTCAATTGGGAGAAGAAAAAAAAGAGAGAAAAAAAACCAGTCCATCACTCTGAAAATACATATACTCAAATACTCAAACAAAAGTATATGCTTGAACTCCAACGGATTCCATTTTGTCATTTGTATTTACAACTTCCCATCTCCTTTTTTTTCATTGTAATCATCATATTATATTTCTTTTACGTTTACTTTTACGGGAAGGAAGAAGAAAAAAGTTTTTTTTTTTTGTGCTCGTGTTTTGGATTTTATTTGAGTTACGGAATTTACGGAATTTGTCAAATTTCTCTTGGAAATCTCTCAGCGTTCTTGCTCTCATTTCAATTCCTTACTTTCAAAATCGTATTTTCGTATTACAAGAAAAAAGTAAAATGAAAAAAAAGTGGGAAAAGGGAATAGTAAAAAAAACGAATGAAATATATAGTAAAAAAAATCGTATAAATTCTTCATGTTTTGGAAGGAAAATTCAGTGGAGATTTTTTTTTTTTTTTTTTTGGACTTAAGAAATAAAAGAAAGGAATGAAATTTTTTTTTTTGCTGGGAGTATAATAAAAAAAAATCAAAATAATAAAATTCAATGAGGGAAAATGGAATGTTTTAAACTAATGGCGCATTGCTGTTCTCCCTCCTCTTTTCTCTACTTTCTCCTTTCCATTTTCCACCTTCTTCTTCTTTCTACTTTCTTCTTTGTACTTTCTACGTGTGTGGTGCTTTCTCATTTTCTCATTTTCTCATTTTCTCCCTCCAGCAGCAGCAGGAATGATATGACGATGGAAAATGCTCAGAAAAATTTATTGGGTCTGTATGATGGTTGATAAAACTCGAGCAAGCTGGGGAATCCACCAACGCCGTCTTGGAAAAATGAAATGTGGACGAAATTTAGGGAGAGAGAGAGAGAATGGAATATCCAGTAGAACATTAAAATTGTTTTATGAAAATGGGTTTAGGATTTGTGTGTTTGTGCAGAGTGAGAATGCTGTTAGCAATTTCATTTCACTCTCCTCGACCTACAACCGACCGACAACCTACAGAATACCCGTATTTTCTTACACATACAAAGAACGAGAGAAAACGAGGGAGAGCGAGAGAGAGAGAGAGAGAGCGAGAAGTGAAATCTGAATCTAAATCAAAATTTCACCGCTAATAAATTCCATCTTCCATTTATTCATAGATATTTCTTGTGTACCTATGTGCTTGTTCTTATTCTTGAGAGTTTTGGAGCAGAGTTTATATTGTGTAAAGTACAGGAGTTGATATGGATATGAATATGAAAATGAATATATGGTCAACTTGAATCTTAACTTGGCTTTATATGAAGATTTCCCCGATATCAACCACAATTATTTCCCTTGCCTTGATTTATGAAGAAATGGCCGAAGCGAGTTTCTCTTGGGAGAGAGACTCCAGGAAAATACGAAAATACGGAGAAACTCAAACTGTGAAAATCTTTGCGGGGTGGAATTTATTAATAAAGAAATAAAGAGGATTTCACTTCATTTGAAGTTAGAGCCCGACAGTCGTCTCTCTAAAATATTCCCAATTTAAATCCATCCAAATCCAAATCCAATCCAATACAATCATCCGCAAAGAAGTGGTTTTGAATAGTAATGAGTCAAATAAATCTACAATCCATACAACATCCAAACCAAACGACGAATGACTCTCCATTTTGAACGTGAAAACGTTTTTAATAAGCTCTCGTCCAAAACAAATTTTCATATTAAAATACATCGTACCCTTAAATTTGATTTTTTATTGATTATTCCAATCGATTTAGAGTTTATACACTCAGATTTTTTCTGAGGAGGAAATTAAGGGGCTTTACACGCCGTCTTCTGTACAATGAGTACAGAAGAGTTATTTCTAGGAGGACTCCAAGACCAACACAAAAGATGTTTTCATCTAGATATCCTTGAATTCCGGGGAACAGTCTGCCGTATATTTCTTGCACACACGTAATCGTTTTTCCTTGTGGGACCTTTGCAGAAACGCCAAAGCAATTAAATGAGGAGCGAGAGAAAGGGAATCCAAATATTTTATTATGGTATGGTCGACAGTTTAGAGTTGCGAGAGAGAAGTTTTGTATCGTAAAAGTGGAGAAAATGGGGGGGAGATGTGTGTTTGGGGGGCCTCATAAAGAGTAACTCTGATAGTCAAATCTCACGGCATAAGACAAGAAAGAAAGAACACCCATGAACATGAGGTGGATTTGAGGAGAGTGCAGACAACCACGCGAGGTTTATGTGGCAATTTTTAATCATGTCCTCGTGTGGTTGTGTGTGTCTGTGTGTGTGTGTTTGTGTGGTGTGGCTGGCTGGCTGGGAATTTAATGACTATAGTGCGATTGTAATATCGATATCCAGACACACCGTTCGTTCCCTCCTTATTCCTTATTCCTTATTCTTATGACCTCTTATCAATTAAATTAAGTAAAAATCCTCCGGCTTCCTTTTTTTTTACTCCAACTCCAAGACTTTATTTCTACAAACTAAATCCTAAACTTCAAACTGACGTCTCCAAATGGATTTTCCACACAGGCACTTTTCTCTCTCTCTTATCCATCAGGAGGTTTTTTTGTATATTTGTCTTGAGTCGTCTTCAGTCGAAATCTAATTAGCCCGACAAAATAATAATAATTTTAAAATGTCTTAGTATTCTTTTACGTTTGGGCTCCCAGCCAAACACTTGACTCGTTTGAATAAACAAACGCTCGTTCGTTTATTTGTTCCTGTTACGCGGGCATTTTTTGCGCTCTTTCTCACCACAAACTATAGTCACGTTCACGTTCACACTAACATCAACATCATTGATCATATCATATGTGAGGATTTAGGAAGGATTTGAATTCCCCTCTCGTTATTCTCCATGTATGTTTCTTTTTGGTTTGAATATGTGAAAATGTGAAAATGTGGAAATGTGTGAGGATTGAGGATTATTATGAGGATAATCGAGTTATGTGTGGTGCATCGGGAAATAAGAAGAGTGGGAGAGGAGAGGAGAGGGAAAAAAAGAATGAGAGGAAATATTCTGACAGATGTTAGTTGGAGTCGTCGGAGCGAGACAGTTTGCATTTGAATGGGATTTTCAGTGTTGGAGTTTGAATTTTTGGACTGTCAAGTTGAGAGAAGTCGAGGAGTCAAGTCAAAAAGCAAGTCCCGAGTTGAGGAAAGGAAAGGAAAGGCAAAAGGCAAAAGGAAAAGGAAAAGGAAAAGGAGGATATTGATTTATCAAAATTTCATGAAATACAAAATGTGAATTGAGGATCCTCTATGCCAACAGCTGTGCTCTGTGGTACTTTTTCCCTGTGGCCATCACTCTTTCCTTCTCTTTCTCTCTCTCTCCCTCTCTCTCTCTCTCTCTCTCTCTCTCACACAGCTTGTACTTGTACTTTGTCTTGTTTTCCTCAAATCCATTCAAATGAAATTGAATGGCTGGCAAGTTTTTTTTTATCTGTATTACACATTCCGCCTCTTTTTTTTCCTCTCTTTTTTTCTCTCTATCCTTTATCCAGTATTTTCTAGCAAATAAGGACTCTTTCCTGGCTTGACTGTGAGCAGAAAGTTGAAAGTAGAAAACTCATTTCATATCATATTTGGATTTGGTTTCGTTTATTATGACATGATATGCCAGTCGGGGAGGGGGGAAAGGCAGAATATATGCCCAGACAGACGACGACAGACGACAGAGAAAATGTGGAACAGAGCTCCTGGGCAACTTTGTACTATTTTCCTTTCCCCACTCTCACTTTTCCTCTCAGTTCTTCCACCTTTTCCTCTCTTCAAATTTCACATCATCTATGAACATCCTTCCACGACGCAATTCAAATTTAAAATTCAAAATTCAAAATGCAATTGAGCAATTTCAGTTTTAATTATCTAACGATGAAGAGAGTCCTTACGGCCATCTTTTTGTGTTCCATCACAAAACTCAATTAAATCCAAAAATATGGAAGGCAGAACCATTCAAAATCCCTCCCATTACATTTTGTCAATGTAATTTGAATTTTAGATCATTTTGAATCTTTAATGGGAAACCCCCCACAAGGTATTTTTTTTATTACATTTAAATCTACAAAGGCACACATGAAAAACAAAAACGGGGAAATGGGAAGGAAGGAGTTCTTGTTTTGAGTTTGTGGTGGTGCTTTGAGTGTGGACTCTCTGGAATTTGCAAGTATTGCAGAATGATGAGGGAAATGAAATGTGAGTAAATGAGCAAGTGAGGAGAGTGCATGGAGAGGACGAGAAAAGCGCAAAGTCGTCGATATGACTGCGACTCTAACTGTACCTCTGCTGTGACGATTCAGAGAGAGAGAGAGCGAGAGAGAGCAAATTTCCGACGTAATTCGGGTGGCTTTCGTGCACTTTTTTTTGACTTGACTCTATATTCGCTATTCGCTATTCGCAATTCTCAATTCGCATACCAACACAAAAACAACACACATGACGAGAAATTTAGAATCGATTCTAAGTTGTTGGGTTTCTAGTTTCTATGCTGTAGTTGGTGAAGAAGGAGAAACTGAGTACTTACTGAGGAGGAGAATCAACCGCATAATGTGTTTTTTGTTGGAGACTGGACATCCTGTAGATGGAGAAGGAAAAGGAGAGATGCAGAGGAGGAAACGACCCACAATATTATTACATGTACAGATATAATCCAACTCATCTCATCCCATTTCTCTTTCTTCAAGTGCAATCATCAAATTCACCAATTTCCAACTGTATTTATTTATGTATTGAGGATTGAGAAAGGAGGAACTAAATGAAATGAAATGAAAGGGAATAGTGTGTTGCAGTTAGCATGAGGATATTATTGCTAATTTGGAGGAGAAAGATGAGTTTATATTTGACTGGTGTTGATGTTGATGGTTGATGGTGAAAGTAAAAGTAAAAGTAAAAGTCAAACTGGAGAAGAAAAATATCGACTTACTCCAGATTTCCCTTGAGATAAATCCAGACAAGTTCTTTCGTTCTTTTTCTCCCTTCCGAATGACTGATAGACTTTTTTCCATTTTCTATTTTCTTCAAACTGTTCCTCATTCCCAAATCCAGACAGAGATCCTCTACAGTCTACGCTTTCTCTCTCTCTCTCTCTCTTCGTGTTCGTCTTCCAGCTCAAAAACGTCCCACACTTGACTTTTCACATCCATTCACACAGACACACAAAAATAAATTTCCTCGTTTCCTTTCTCCCTTTTCACTTTCACCCAAAACTCAAATTCAGAGAGGAGCGACGACGGCGAGACAAGAAACAAATTGAAATCCACCCTGCAAACTGCACATTGGAAATGTCAACAATTCCATTTCAATTTCAATTTCAATAGCACACACGCTCGCTCTATATTTTCAGCACATATTTGGATTTTGGATATTGGAAATTGGGAAGGTTTTTTGACGGTTTAAATAGAATTTTGAATGATGGAGTAAACACAAGACTCATTTTGGACTTTGGATTTTGGATTTTGGGCAGGTACCTCCATTTTTTTTTGTTTTCCTCCAAAGATTTTGTCCTCTCCATATTATTAAAATCTCGTCAATGACCTTTGACTTTGACAGACTATATGTTCGTTCACCAGCATCAACTTGAAGACTTGAACGTCAGATGAGTCAGCTGGGAGTAGATGTGTGATCATAAACCTGGTCGTAAATAGAATTTTATGGTGGATGGGGATCGAGTGGATCCTCAACTCGTTTTCCCCCCTTCTCCGTGGAGGCTCCAGCTGTCAACTGTCGACTCTCGTCTGTCGTCTGTCGTCTGTAGACATCCATCAAAATCCCTCTCCACTTTTCTCATATGTACATATTTCCTTCATTCATTCATTCATTCATTCCCATTCAAAAAAAATGATTGTTTTTATTCAATTTTTCTTCTCCATTTTGTAATGATGATTTATTTACTTGACTGTCAACTGTCAAATGTGTACGAGATGAAGCAGCATTATTATTATTATTATTCCTCTTTTCGTCTCCTCGACAAAATATCAAATTCCCATTTGATTCCATCCAAGTAGTAAAACTATTGACAAAACCATAAGTTTCATATATTTGTGGTTTACTTTCCAATTTTTTTTTTTTTTACCTCGAGAATTTTGAGATGGAACAAGCCAAGATTAGAGAGAAAGGAAATTTATTAATACATTTACCTGCCATATTATCTAAATGGTGGCCAAAGGACTCAGTGTACCAGACACAACATGTAAACTATCGTATGTAAAATATTCCCAGTGGATAATGGCGGTTTGAGCGATAAGGATAAGGAAAACGATAAGGATTCGACAATACATGAGGATGATTCGATTTGATTCCGAGTCTGATCTCCTCCTGACAATGAGGAGAAAGAAAGCAATGTGGTGGTGGAAGAGGGAAGTTTATGAGTACATGATGATGATATGGAAAGTCCACATAGAGATATTTTATCAAAATAAACACTGTTGTTGGTTTCAAGTGGAAGCGGCCTACTAATTAAATTCCCAGTGTCTCTTCTCCTTCCCTTCGCCATCATCAAAATGAAAATGAAAATGAAAAGGAAATAAATTGGCTAAACTAATCGCAAGGCTGCCAAACTGAACTCAACAACATCCCACACGCTCAACGTTCACGTTCACGTTCAAGCTTCACCGTTTCGATTAGAAGTCGTTCGATATTTCACAGGTACCACACAGCTCCCTGCTGTGTGTTCGTCTCTTTGTCTGTCTGTATGAATTTTTGGTGGCACTGCTTTTAGCTTTCACTTGAGCACATAGGCAATACGTCTGTAGTGTTTGGTCGGCTGTAAGATGTTTTGCATACAGAACTTTCCCTCATTCGTTCGTTTGTTTACTTTGCTCTTCATTCTGGCCTGTGCGTGTATGAAAGCCAATAATATCGACCAAAATAATGACTCGATTCCAGTTCGCTGTGTGTACTTGTGCAACAGAGAAGCAAAGGCGAAAGAGAGAGAAAGAGAGTGAAAGGGAAAGAGAGAGTGAGAATCAGTGAATGTAAACTAAGGGAAACCACGAAAGCACTGTATGTACCACCAAATTCTTAGCACGGAACTCGGAACTCGGATCATTTCTACAATATCCAGTCAGGCAGAGAAGAGTGTAAATTTCCTCGGCCGATCCTCGATACTCACAAATACGTTCACACACTATCAATATCCGTATTTTCATATACTAATTTTCATAGCCTCTCTCTTCCTTTCCCTTTACTATTCGTATTTTGCTTTTCTCCATCCAATTTCTCCCCCGTTCTACACCATTTGATTTACTTTGACTTTCCTATTGGCTTGAATGAACATGAAGGTACTTGAATTCCCCCAACTTTTGTAACGTCCATTTGATGAGAATTTAATTTATGCATTTAAAGTCATCGCATAAGCATAAAAACAAATCCTAATGTGATTGCAATTGGATTGTAATCGAAGCCAATTCAAGTTCAGAATTTATGGAAGACCATTTCCACCGAAAGCAAATGTTCAAATGTTCCTCCTCTCCTTTTTCTTCTTTGTTTTTTTTTTGGTTTTTGTTTTTGTTTTTTAGTATCGCACAATGCATTTGAATTTCATTTCATTTCCCTATTTAAATCCTCTTGGATTTTGTTTGGTACATATCTGTTTTTAGTGGTGGCCATCGAAGGAAAACGGAAAACCTATAACGTAACGAGTGAAACTCGTTCTTCTCGTTACGCTCGACGTTTACTATCACTTCATGTGAACGAATTTATTTCTTCTTTTCTCTTTACACAAAGTTTTAAATGGATTCTTTGGTTGCGAGAAAATAAACGATGTAACTGGACGGATTTTTAAGCCTTTCCTATATAGGATTTTGATATTTCGGTTGGTTTTGTTCTGCTCTTGCTTTTACTTTTGCATTTGCATTTGCGTCTGCTTTTATGGATGGCTAATGATATGAGGAAAGGTCGTCGTCGGAGGGATTATTCATGTTCAGGCTCTCTTTTTCCTCGTTTTCTCTCGTCCGTCTGCAAATACGATTTAGTCAGTTTCACTTGGAGTTGGTTGACGACGATCCTCTAAATTCCCAATCCTCCTCTTTTCTCTCTTCTCTCTTTTCTCCGTTCTAGTTTTATTTCTGTAGTTGTGATGGGATGGAGCCAAAGCTCTCTCCTTTTATCCATCATCATTCATCTCCTCCGTATATTCATCTGAATCTGTATCTTTTTCTGTAGGAATTGTGGTGGTGGTGGGTGGTGAGGAGGCAGAGAACAACGAGAAAGTTGACTGCTGTTGGACAGAGAAAGATGACTCGCTTTGGCTCTTCCACTCTCTTTTTCTCTTGTTCATCCAACAGACAAACAGAACAGAACAGAACAGGACAGAACAGGGAGACAGCAAGTAACTTGTCAAAATTCCTCACCAACACATTTGAAATTACCAACGGTTGACAACGACTACTTTCCTCCTTATGCTATCGTATTATTATTATTATTATTCATCATTCTTCACCGTCCAATCTCTACACTTGTACATACAGTCTCCACAGTCTCCAGTGAGTCAACCCAATTCTTTTGTTTTCACATCTCTCCATCTCTCCATCTCCATCTGTGGTTCATTCTCACTCTTTTCTACTCTATTTGACTCTCGTCCGTCCGAACCACAAACAAAACAAGGAGGAGAAAATAAGATCAAAAAATATTCTGGAGTCTCCTTCTCTCTCTTTCCTACTCGTCTTTGTATGTATTTTGTTGTGTTTCATTTCATTTCAAATTACAATTTACAACTCGGATTACAAACGAGTGAAATAAAAACGGAAGACTAGAGCAAATGACAGCCCCGTGCTTTTCTCTCTCGTAGTTTTTTTTCTTTTTGTCTTTTGGTCTTATACGTTTCCTCGTATTCCTTTCCCCTGAACTGAATCAAGTCAAAAGAGAGAGAGAGAGAGAGCAAGCAGTCGCATCTGCTCTCTTTCATTCTCTTTCTCTCTCTCTCTCTCTCTCTCTCCGTTTCCTTCTTGGAATCTCATTTGTGATTTCCCCATTAGCTTTTACTCTGATGAATGTTTTTTGTTTTTTGCTCGCTCACTCAATGAGAAATTTTTTGACTAATGTTTCAAATTGAGTAGCTCTTTTGTTCCATCCACCATTTTTACCATTTTTACCATTCTCCAAATGGTCGAGTCATTTTTCATTCTCATTGTACTTACCAAATAACAACAACCACATTTTTTCCCTTTCTCTATATTCTTAAAAAAATGATTCAAATCAAATGAAATCAAATGAAATGTTAGACAAAAAATAATGATTTTCTTTTCTATATATTTCGGGCTCTTTCAATCCTTTGGTTGGATTTCTTTTTAAAGAGACTTTCTACTTTCTACAATTTTCTACATGTCTAAATCCTGTGGGAAACCGTTCCAAAAAGGGAAATTAACTATATATATTTAAAAATGAGCAGAATTAAATGTTTTGTGGTTTAATGTTGGTGTCTGCAGCCGCTCCAGCAGCAACCAGTTTGCCATGGACCAAAAAAAATGGTGGAGGATGACATTTCTCGGGGGTAGACAAGGATTAATTTAAAGTGTTTGAATTGAATCTCACCTCTTCATCGTAGAAATGATCATCCATCGTGAGGAGAGTGACGACTGATTGAGAAGAGGAGAATGGGAAGTGAGTTAATGATGTTTGTTGGGGTGGATATGGATTCTCTTTCTCCTTTCAATTGGGATGTGACGAGGACGATGACGATGACGAGAGTTCCATTTAACAAAGTGTGTTTGTTTGTCTTTATATCATCGTTCGTAGTCCACCACGGAATAATAATAACATCCGTCTTTAGCAGTTGCATACACAATGAACAATAAAATACGCACTGAAACACAAACAAGTCACAATGTATTTGGGTTTTGGGTTTTAGTTTTCCCAAACTATGTCAACTCAACTCTTCCACTGGACTGGAAGAATTTCAGAGTCAATTAAATTGTAAATCAAAAAACAACTCAGCTAGCAAATTCCTTGGTGATTGTTAGACACATTTGCATGTCCCTCAATTGATAACTTTCTATTTCACTTTCACTTTGCCATTAGCCGCGATTCCAATCCCCAATTAGAAAAATAAGCAGCAGCAGTAGTAACAACAACAACAAATTCCTTGTGGAATGTTCCGAGCGGAAGCTGACATTGACGACTCTCCACTTTGGTCATTAGATCATTAGACCAACGTCCACCACCACCACCAAAAAAAGATTAAAAGGACCAAAGGCGAAACCAACGGAGGAGGACGATTGAATAAAATGTTTACAGAGTAATTTGGGAAAATATGATGCGAGTTGTTGGAGAGTCTTCAGTCCCAGTTCTTTTGATCTTTTTTTCCTTTTTAAGGGAGGGAAAAGTTCAAGTTTGTGTAGTGTTTAGTAGTGGAAACTTTACGATAATGTAAATGAAATTCAAGTTGAAGTATAAAAGAAAGATGGAGATGAAATTCATCAATTCCCTTTTTTTATTTATTTTCCCTTCTGAAATTCCTTTTAGTTTCCTCGTTTTTTTCCGTCACAAATTTCCACACGGCTGTTGAATATTCATTTGAGAGAATCCAGCGTCACAGCCGTCACGACCACAGAACAGAAACAGAAGCAGAAGCAAAGAATTGTGCTTGTATAATGTACATAATTAGACTGAAAGACAGTAGAGAGTCAAGTGAATGAATTCAACGGGGAATTCTCTTCAATTGCTTGAGAAGAAAAAAAAAGACAAAGAACGAGTGGTGATTTTTTTTTTTTTTTTTTGAATTTTGAATCACTTAAAGTCTGTGGAAACTTGTTTTTTTCCCCTGACAATGACCAGAACTGGGATAAAAATGGAAAAAAGCCAGAAAACGACCAGGCTAAACCAGACCAACCAAAGCAGTCAGGAGCAGAGTCGTCCGGAGTCCGGAGTGGCAGCAACAACCGATTTGGTTTCAATCCAAAAATGTCGAGTCTCGTGCGATTTAATGACTATTTTTTTTTTTTTTTTTTTAGTTTCTGCTTCAATTCTCCCTGCTTTTGTAATCGTTCCACTTGAATCTCCACACTAAAGTACTTTTTTTTACTATTATTATTATTATTTTGTTCAGAGCGTTTGTGAAATGTCCGTTTATAATTTATCACCGATTTTATTTTTTATTCATCGAAGAATATTACTTGTAAATTGTTTTTAACTAGCTTTGAGCGCTGCACACCAATTTACGTTTTACGATTTACGGATTCTGATTGAGTTGCAAAAAGGAAATAATAGTTCAATGGATAATGTGGATGTGTGTGTGTGGAGGAGAAGGATGCGGAGGAGAGTAATGGACTTGAAGCTGTCGACTTGGACTCCACGAGCTCACTGGCACTAAAATGAAACGAGTTGAAAATGAAAACACAAGAGGAGTTTCAGTTTCAGTTTGGCGACTGGCGACCCACCACCACCGTCAAAGTCAAAAGCCACCACCACCACAAGCCAAATGCAATGGTTCTTCTTCTTCCTTGGGGAAAATGTAGTAGGAGCAGCACATTTCCCGTTTATTTGTATTTGTATACGAGTTAAATTGTGGGATGTTGTTGTGAGATCTGACTCTGACTCTGTTTCTCTTTCTCGGGCTCTTTCTGTCCCTGTTTCTGTTTCTGTGTGGTGAGGTTTCTACAGATATTTTCCATTTCCATTAAATCTTTATATATGTGACCTCTGAGCTGAATCCCACGATCCTCTTCCTCTTCTTCTTTGTCTTACTCACTTACAATGCACAGACGAACTCACAAACAAACTTCCCTTCCAACTCCCAACATCCACATGAACATGAACAAGAACAAGGAGAGAGGAGAAAAAGGAAAAAGGACGGAGCAATTTCATTCACAAAACAATGAGAACATTTCACTGGGAATACAAATATCCACCAGAATACAGAATACACAGAATATAGAATGCAGGAAATGTGGGGTTTGTTTCTTTCCTTGCTTGTCCTCCGTCGTCTCCAAATGAGATTTCCAACAGACCATTTGTAACTATAGAAAAAGGAATGGAAAAGAGGAGTCGAATCTCTTGTGCACTTGGAGCTCCTTTATTTATTTATGTATTTGGTTTGAACCAGATGCACTTGGAGCTGAGAAGGATCCCTTTCTAATCCGTAACCATAATGACATTTATCCGTAGTGTGTGTGGAGTTAGAGTCCAATGGAATCGAGTTAACAATGCCGACAATATGAAATTTTATGATGGCTGATGATATGACGCAGGAATTTGGGAATTTGTGATTGGATTCCCTTCCTCCAAATTCCAAATCCCAAATCCCCACTAATAATAATAATAATAAAATGGTTCAGAGCTGACTAGAGATAAAGGATTGTCCAAGATAAAGGAAACGTCGTGGAATTATTTAAGGATGCCAAAAGGTACAGACAGTGATCGGATTGAGTCAGGTGTTATTTCTCCTTGTTATGCAATTCAATCCGTTCCTTGTGCCACTGAACTGTAAATGATGTACTGTTCCCTTGTCTCGTCTCTTGTACACTGTAGCAGCATACGAATGGGGTGGGGGGGAACCTTCCTTTACTTTGTTCCTCTTGGTTTTTTACAGATATTTTAGAGGTTTTGTGGTTTGCGCTCAAGTCGGTTCCTTTCGTTGGGTTTTTTTTTGTCATGAGATTGTTGTATCTGTGTTTGCGGTGGTCCGACGGACAATGAGAAGGAAGAGGGAGATTTGGATGTCCTTATTATTATTATTCTTGTTTTAGGTTGCTCATCTCTCCTTCTATTATTTCCCTTATTAGCTCTCGTTCCCGTCACCGTCTTCCCCACCGTCTGACGACAATCCTCGTCCCATCCGTCGAATGCCGAATGTCCAATCCACAAATAATTCCAATTGTGGTTTTATATTTGTATTTGTATTTCCTGCCGTCTCTCTTTCTCTTTATCTCTCTCTCTAACTTGCACTCGCACTCTCACTATACCTCCTTCTCCTTCTCTTTCTCTTTCTCTTGCTTTTCCCGTCTGTCTCCTCGAAATCCTCTCATGTTCTCCTCCTCTGTTCACTTTCACTTGGTTGAATATTGATGAACGACATTTGCAGTCTCTTTCTTCTCCAACCTCACGACTTGAGATACTTTCTCTCTTTTCTCTTCACTCCTCTTCCCAATAATCGCAATAGTTCTCCTCTTTTTCTCTCTCTCCTCTATACACTTGACCTTTCACCTTTACAATCCCACTCTTATTATTATTATTTAAGCAACTAGATCCCGATCCTGATCTCGTTCCCGTTCCCTCTCCAGACCAGACACATACACAGGCAATTAACTAAAATAGATTGAGATGGAATTAATCCAATTAATTCCTCTTTAAATGCCCCCACTTGGGCACACCAGAGAGAGGGAGAGAGAGAGAGAAAATATCCACTTGAATTCCCTCACAATTACTCTCAACTTTCCTCATACGTACACACAAACAAAGGGGACTTTTACTTTTACCTCCGAATGTCCAATTTGAATGAGAGTAAAAGAAAAGAAATACAACGAGTTTTTTTTTGTTCAAGTGGTCGAGCTCAGCTGTAAATTCTATAGTTATATAAGTATTTGTTCATTATTCCTTGCCCGGCTAGTGTTCAAAGTTCTGTGTGTGTGTGTGTGAGTGTGAGTGTCGGGCTCACAGTGGAGAATCACGCAATCCGCTCACCAAAATCCAGTAGCAGAGCCAGAACCAGAACCAGAAGAGACTGAGAAAGAAGCTCAGTCTCTACAAGGAGGACACAGAGGAAAAAACCAATGACGATCAAGTATATACAAAAGAAGCTGAAGCTGACGACGGTGGACAAAAAACGTAGAAGGTTCTTCCCGTCCAATGCAGAGAAAACTACTAGCTGACTAGCAACGAGCACCTTTCTCCCATTTACTTACACTCCTCGTCTCTTTCTCTCTTTCTCTCTTTCTCTCCCTCTCTCTCTCTCGCTCTCTCTCACTCTTTCTCTCTCTTTCTCTCTTGTTAGCAGCGTTGCGGCGACTCCTACTCCCGAGTAAGTTTTTACAGCTAAAGCTCGAGCAGAACCAAAATCTTCCACTCGTTCGTTGGTTGGCTGGTGCTATTGCTGCCTGGTTGTGTATATAGTGAGAGTGAGAGAGAGAGAGAGAGAGAGAACAATGAGTACGGAGTGATCGAGCAGGGGAAAGCCGAATGTATACGTTTTTCCTGCTGTATGCATTCCCTACCAAAACTCCTCACATGTACTTACATGCCATTTTAGCTTTCTTTTTAAGCTTCCAGCCCAGCAGTAAGGGATGAGGAGGAGGAGGAAGCTATAGAGAGTATCTCCATGTATATATGCACACCAGATTACAGCCTACAGTCAGTACATACATACCGGGCAGGGTAAACCCTCGACGCGTTCCCATATCCATCCGACTCCCAATCAGTCTGACAAGTCTCTCTCTCTCTCGCTTTCTCTCTCTTTCTCTCCAGTCAAAATGAGAGTCAGGGAAAGTCGAGGTCGGATGGAGGAAAAGCGGCAGGCTGAGAAACCATGTTCGCCTTTTACGCCACAGTACGGTCAAAGAATGAGGATCCTCACTTGCTGATGCTGATGCTGATGCTCTATTCCACATTTGATGCCATACTTTTCTTTGTCCTTTTCTCTTTCTCTCCTCTCTCTTTATTTATACATATTTGGGTTTTAAAGGGTTTTAAAATGTCTACGTCAGCATCTAAATATACGGATAAATGTCTATGTGAACCTTTCTTGAGGACTTTCTCTCCGTTCTCCACAGGCACAGACACAGAAATAGAAATATGATAGAAACAGACAAAGGAAGAGTAGATACATTTTATTGCAGTACCGTCGACTTGGCTAATTCCGAACAACGCGGGGTAATTCAGAACGATTATTTGTTATTAGAAAAGGCTCAATATTTTTCTTGCTCCTCGCTTTAATTAATTCTTGCACAGTGCTCAAGTCAAAATACATTTCTAGTCTAGTTATTGTCCATGCATTTTGATACTCTACGTTAATTCAGTCATGCGGCGGATTTTACGACTCATGCTAAAATATCGCCGTTTTCGTCGTTTGACAAATGTTGTCTAGATCTAGATCTCAAAATTCACTTTAAAATATTTTGATGAAATTCATACTATAAATTATATGTCTCATTGTAAACGTTTTTGTAAAATTGTTTTACGTCTGCTCGCAAAACTGGAATAGCAGCAAACTACACAAAGTTGAACTTGAAAAAAAGGGAAAATCGTTCGGCAGTACCCCAGTCGACGGTACACAGTGCGTATTCATTTTTCTAAATACAATATAAATGTCGTACAATGAGCACAATTGACAGACTTTAATAACTTTGAACTGCACCATAGAAAAAATGTAAGTGCAAATGGACTGTGAGGAGTTGGATCTAGAAATCACTGATTTTTTTTCCTCGTTCTCTATTCCGTATTCAGATTTGTTTTGGGCCGACGGAGGAAACTGCTGTCTCGTAATTGTAAAAATACAGACAATTGTCCATGAACATTCGTTGGTTATTTTTTTCGGGAACAATTTTCTATTTGTCTGTCCTCTCCAAATATAAATAAAAAGCATTCACTTCCTCCTCTCTCTCAGTTCTTTGCAAGTTACAATGCTTTGTCAAAACTATATCCACTATTTGGTTGGTTCAAACTGCGTCATCAAACCCATTTAATTAGAATTAGTAGTGAGCTTGTGATATATCTGTACTGTAGTTTGGATTTTAAAATGGAGTCAGGGTCAAAAGTCTACTCGTCCCTTCACTTTTCTCATGCTGCACACACAGGAAATGAGGGAATTTTTTCATGCTGATTCCCACACACCGAACTGCATGAGGAGTCTACTTCACTTCAAATTCAAAGCTGTGGGCTTAAATTCAAATAAAGTTTGTCATGTACAAACATAGATTGAAGGGAAACAATGGAATGGAGGGCAATGGCAATGTGTGAGTTTGGATATGCTTTAAAGCTCGTATTTTTGTTAATGTCTCTGGAGAAGGAAGAGACAGAAAGCGAAAAGAGAAGCTGACTGTACATACGATAGTAAATATGTCAAGGAATACAAATAAAATAATGGAGAAAAGTTGTTTCATTCCTCCCTTTATTTTTATACTGTATACTTTGATGACGGAGGGAAAGGAACGGAAACTCTGTCTCATATCGTGAAACAATGAGAACAAACAATGGATAGAAAACACATGGAAAACATGGGCAGTTATTTTACTATGGAAATAGAACCAAAAATGGTGTTTTTCTTTCTCTGGTTTCAACTTCTACTTCCACTGGAGACTCAAGATCAAAAACCTTGATACGATTCCACAATGAGCCCCACATTAACAGATGAAAACTGAAAGCAGCTGTGAGGGAAGAGAGAGAGAGCGAGAAAGAAAGAGAGAAAACAAAGAAAAACAAGTCAGATGAATTAACCGGATCAAAACAAAAATCAAAAGTTTTCAAATGTCTTTCCGCCTGGGAAGTCCAAAATGTCAATTGACTTTCTCAAAACAAATAATCCCTCTCACTTTCTCCTGCAAACAAATCCCAAATTTTACTCTGTTTCCCCGCCCTATATTTTATCTCTTCCTTTGAAATGTTATTCAGGTTCAGGTTCTTATTTTTAGAAAATGAATTTCTTTCGGTGGTGATGAAAGGCGAAGGGGAAAGTTGGAGATGTCCTGTACGCTCACGATAAGGTGCAAGTCTATCTGTATTGTTTGCTCTTCAATTATGTTCAATTAAAGATTTATCAGTGTACGTGTGTGACAGTTGTGATGGAATTAAAAAGTCACTCTCCAAAGTTCCCAGGCGTGCGTCCACATGTCACCGTCTTCCATCCAACATCCAACATCCAACAGATAAAAAAAAATCCTATACCTAATACAAAGAGTCGTCTGTCGTTTGTTAGTGAAGGGTGAGCTTCTGGATTCACAAATTATCCGTGGAAAAATCGAAGAGGCCATCTCGCTATAGTCATGGCCATGGGCAAAAACAAAGGGGAAAGGACGACATAGAAAGAAAAGAAATCCTCCATTTCCTTTTTGTCTTGATTTTCATGGAATGGAATGGAATGGCAAGAGATTGGAGGGCTGAACAAAGCAAAGTTTCTGTGTTCATCCAGTTTGAATGACGATGACTATGACGATGACGATGAGTGTTGAGTGTTGAGAGTGAAAGGAGCTGCAGGAGGGAAGTCAAAATCTTGAGAAAACCAATAATCCTTAGCTTATGTCTCTCGTTTGAATCTCAACTGAATCTGATGAAGAGGTTCCCAAAGATGAAAAGAAATGTTCATGAGAGAAATGGAAAGAGAAAGAAAGTTGGAGAGAGAAAGAGAGAGAGAGAGGGAGAGAGAGAGAGAGAAAGAAGGAAATGGTCTCTGGTCTTAGGTCTTAGTTGGAAGTCTGATGTTGAAACTGGACCAATTCATTCATTCGTCTTGTTTTGCTCCAGGCCAGACCGGATCCTTTCTTTCCCTTTGCCTCACAGTATTACACATACGATATGCAGTATTCAGCTATACCTATATACTATATACATATAATTCCTATGGTTATGCTATGTACTTCATTAGTATATTTACTCGTATCATTATGATGTAAAAGTACACACACTGCTTCCAGCCAATCAGCCAATCAATCCCGACATTTATTTTTCAAATTTGCTATACAGCCATGCGTTTATTCTTGCGTATATCTACAGATGAAGATAAAACTCATGACAATATCACAGTTGCAATTCAATAATAATTATTAATTACTATTGTATTGTATTGTATTGTTATTTGTAAGTCCCTGGATTTTTCTTTCATTTTATAAATGTCTCACTTTTTTGACTTTCCTCATTCCCAGCTCCTCAAACTGTTGAAATCAGGGCGAAAATGTAGGATTCGAGATGTGCACAAATCCAAGTTTCCTTTGGATTTCGTGTGTATAATGTTAATGTACATTTGTAAATGTAAATATTGGTGAGAGTGGAGAAAAGGGGGGAAATGCGGGGAAAAATATATGATGTTGACGATTGAATAAGCCTTTTGGAATTTGGTGGATGGTGAATTGTGGAGGGGTTCCATTCATTGTTCCTTGATTAAATTCATCATATGAGTAATGACTTGCAAAGGAGCCAGAAGGTAATTAAAAACATGTTGGAAAACCATTAATTGTTCGCCTTGTGTAATGATCACCCAGTCCATACATACGATAGTTGAGGAGCCCGGAACCAACGAACGAACGAATAGCATCTGTTTCCACCACTATACATTACTTCCAGCTTATGAATCATCACCGTTACCGTTACCGTTCGAGTCTCGAATGCTCTTTCTCTCTACCTGAATGCATCACTTTGTTCTCCAACTTTATAATTATATCAGGCAAATCTCAACGACTTTTTCCTTCCCTTTCGTTTTGGGTGGAATTTGGAATTCCTTTTCATGATGTTCAAGTGAATGAAAATAAAATATCATCGTTTCCTCCATTCTCTCATGTCCTCCACGTTCATACAATGTGAAGCAATATCTGTATGTGTAGTGAGCAATGTTTGGATTTACATTCTGGAATTTTAAATGGAGAGCTTTACGCAGCTATATATATATATATATAATATATATACTTCGTCCTATTTCCATTTCCATTTGTACATGGACCAAGAAGTCAAGGAGAAACAACGACAACGACTCTCAACTGAACAGACTTGAATACAAATTACAATGTGCAAATACTAAAGTTCAAATCTCACCTTTCCTCTCTCGTAATTTTCCCTAAAACGGAGCTCATATTTGGGATTTGAGATTTTCATATCCATATTCATATTCACATTCACTGTGAAAACTCTAGTTATTAATTTAAATCCAATTCTGTGCGCATACCCGACAAACAAAATAGTACATGATAGGAAAAAGGAATATGTAAATTTGAACACATACAAAAATGTATGTATTTCACATAGTTCAAATGTTGCGAGAGGTTGGTTTTTATATTTACGATATATACTGTTTGCATGGAAAAGGAATGAATTTGCATGAGACAAATACAAAGGAAGTGGACTTTTGTTGAAATATTCAAATTTTATTCCTTCTTCTCATCATATTCTGAATTTTGAATTGTTTTGTGTAGATTGTAGAACTGACGACGACAAAATTCAATCTAACCTACAATCTACAATCCATCTACAAATCAAAAAATGTGGGAATGTGAATTTATTTTGCATGGTCCATCACATTCCCATTGAGATGTATCATGTACATGCCGTGTGAATGTTGAACTTTGAATTTTCCTGAATACGTCACTCTGTGAGAGAGATAAAGGGAAAAAGTGGTGTGGAGGAGTGGCACACATGTCGGGTCCATTTGAGTTGAGTTGACTCTCTGTTGTTAGCAAATAAATGAGATTATCTTTTGTCTGTTTGTGCTCCAGCCATTGTCATTCTATTTATCTGAACGTCCCATTCAAATTTGCATACCATCACCAACATCCATTCGAGTAATCATATAAACAAATAGAAGATTGTAAATAGTAGACGGACTAATCTTCATCTTTCCCTTCTTTATTTCCCCCTCAACTCTTAACTCTCAACTCTCAACTCTCAACTGGAGACAGATGAGCTCAAAACCTGCTCTATATTCTTGGCATATGAAAAGGCAAATTCATATACATATATATACAAAAGCATAAAAACGAATGGGGAATCTGGAGGGTCAAATGGCATGGAGCTCCGATAAAAAAATCTGTATAGTTGCTTGTGAAAATCCAGTTGTATTTACAATTTGCATAATGTCAACGTCAACGTCCCTTTTGCATCCTTTGCATAAAGAGACAGAAGGAAATTTAAATTCAAAATATAAAGGAAAAAAATATGTGGAGTCAAAGCGGAAAGCTAATAGTCATAATAATAATTTTTTATATGCAAAATATCTGTACTTGAACCCAACGGTTCGGGTCTCAACCAAACTGAATATGTAAACTGATGACGATGACGAGTAATATAGCTGAAGCTTACGATATTATTCCTCGTATTTTCCTGTCCACGTATCAGAAATTCATGAGGGGAAAAATCTCCTGTGTGCAAAGAATCCCATGTGCAGAATGAGCATGAGACAATAATGATATGACAATAGCCATAGTCATAAACATACGATAATAACACACACACACACAAGACAAGAAGACGACGAACAAAATGGATTGAACGACTTCCCTTTCCAATGAACAAAGGAATAAAATCCATAATATAAAAATACACGGAGGAGCACACCAGAAGAAAAATAAGCATTTTTATTATGAAAATGAAACTATCTGTACTAACAATTTGAATGAATAAAAAAACGGGTATTTTTATTCTGAATATTCAGGATTCTCCAAATGTAAATGTCACGAGAGGAGCGTAATGAATGAGAAATTTACTCACATGACTGTAAAAATAACGAGGAAATGGAGAAGGGAAGAAAAAAAATATGTACATAACATATATATATATTTGCCGAGAAAAAAAAACTGTACTGTAAAAAGTATACATACGATACGATATGAAAATGGAAAGATAAAGTGCGAGTTTTATTGTTCATATCCTATCATTTTATTATTATGTAATTCTCATAGACCATTTTTCTAAAAAAAAAAAAAAAAAAATTCAAAAAAGAAGTGGAATGTTATGAAAGTTATCTCATAATAATCTGGTAAAGATTTTTTAAGTTTACATGTTTTACCTGAATATAATATATCTGTATTATGTATATTGGAGATGTGGAGATGGAAAAAATATGAGTACCGTCACTATATATTTCACTATTTACGCATTGTTGAGCCTCAACGATTGAGAAGATGAAAGAGGATTAAAGACCATGAATGTACAGGTTCAAATTGTTATTACCTCACAATCAGTTGGAGGAAGAATTTGTGCGAAGGTGGAGATGCGCTAGGTAATGAATAAAACCGGTGTGTTTCCATTTTATGATCTGTTTTTATGCAGAAAGAGGAGAGAGAGAGATTTGCTTAGGAGGACAAAGTCACAGAGCCACAACAAGAGTGGCTGGTCAAGTACTCTCTAGATTTGTAATTAAAACAGATAAAAAATTATTAATGCAGCATTCAAATACCATATGTTTACACACCATAATAATTTAAGTGCATTTACGTAATATTATTGTTAAAAAAAAATCTTTCTCTTTCTCTTTTATATTCGATATCGTGATGCAAGATTCATCGTGATTTTTGAAAATTCTTTAACGGGGGGTTCAAACGTCATACGCTGAGGGAAAAGATCTCGAGATCTCAGTCAGTACATTTTGGAGACTTGTGTCGAGTGTTGAATATGGAGAATTTCCTCTTCGAATTCACTGAATATTGAATTATGTTGAAGCATAATACATAGTATAGAAGTGTAAGTGAGAGTGCGGGAAGGCAAAAAAAAACAGGGAAACATCATGAAGATGGAAGCCATCGGTACGCAGATTGTGACAGAAGTTTATCTTGTGGCTCAGAAAATATTTGTTCAAGGTTTGTACTGTTTCATTGCCTCCATGGGATTTTTTGTGACCAAATGGGAAAATTCGGATCAACTCATCAATACATTTTGGCCCACATTATTCACGGAGCATCCAGTGGCTGTGTATGACTTTATCATTGTTGGGGGAGGTACGAGCGGGTGTGTCATAGCAAACAGACTAAGTGAAAATCCAGAGTGGAAAATTCTGTTGATTGAGGCAGGAGGGAATCCGCATCCATTTCACACGATCCCTGCCTTTTCTACGTACATGCTCAATCACAAGGAGACGGATTGGATGCACAACACCATACAACAAGAACATTCTTGCTTTGGTTTACACAATCGGGTAATTTTTATTTGTCAATTTCAGTCGTCTTTTGCTCAATATTTAGGTTTAATTATCCTTCATTTTATGTTTACGTTTAAAATTATCAATTAGTTTCCTAATTCCTCTTGTTTATTATTCCATCCATAGCGATCCCGTTGGAATCAGGGGCGGAGCTTGGGGGTGAGCAACTATGGTTTTAGCAGTACTGGACAAATTAATGAAGATAGTATGTGAAATCATGGAAATCATATTCTTTTTGGTTTTTTAGGGTACTTCAAATCTCAATTGGCTCATTCATTTGGTTCGTATTCATCCAATCCATTTGCATTTCGTTCATAATGATTTTAGAACATTATTTCCTCTATTATAAAAGTACATTTTTTAATTTTAATTTATGTAGCGTGGAAGTCCTCATGATTTCAATAACTGGTAATACTTTTCACATCACATTCATTTAAATTTTTCAAAAAGAAATAATAGTGAAGGAAAAGTGGGGAAAGTAAAACAAGGGAAAATTCCGTTGTTTTGTTTTTTTTAGGGCAAACATAACAGCGGACGGGAGTTGGAGTTATGATGGATTATTGCCGTATTTTAAAAAATCTGAGACATTCCAGAGGGAATGGTTTCAAGGTTTTGGTAATTAAATCCCAGATACATACTCATATAAGTATGTATCATCATCATATAAAATATAAGATGAATGGATTTTTGATGGAAGTATATAGCCATATTCTAATGTGTGCAATGTGTTTGTGATTAGATCAAGTACATGGTGATCATGGGCCAACATCCATAGAAGTCCCATTTGTTCACAAGTTAGCTCAAGAATTTGTGGATGCGGGTCAAGAAATGGGATACGAACAACAGGATTTGAATGGTCATTATACCCAGGGATTTGACTATATTCACTATACAAGTGAATTGGGGCGTCGCGATGCCGTGTATCGAGCTTATTTGAAGCCAGCTCTCAAACGGCCCAATCTCACCGTGTACAAATATTCAATGGTCCATCGGGTAATGTGATTAACGATACAGACGAGATGAAGATAAAAGCCTTTCCGATTCATAAATACAGATAATTAATTTTACAAGATGATTCCATTTGCTTACCTATATGTATTTATTTATTTCTGATGGTTGGGATTTGGGATTTCAGATACTTTTCCACAGTGATCATAATGAAGCGTACGGTGTGGAATATGAAAAGCAGGGTACTTTACGCGTAGGTAAAACTATATATTTAGTTACACGATCCAATGAACAACTCTTCTTAAATCACTCATACTCATCAAGTACATAGAGACATAAATACATAAATATTAAACACGCATTTCATGTTTCGTGGACTGTTTAGTGATACTTTTGTATTTAATTGTACATGTATAGCGTATGCAACTAAAGAGATAATTGTGAGTGCAGGAGGCATCCAAACGCCTAAATTAATGATGCTCAGTGGAATCGGAAATAGAGATCATCTCATGTCTCTCGGAGTAAGCAACTCATAACAAACCGATAAATTGTGTAGACTTTTTCTACATATAAAACCGTCATTATCATTATCATTATGTATTTGCTAAACAGATTCCATTTCGACTGGAACTCCCAGTCGGAGACAACTTGCAAGATCACGTCAGTACTTACCTGTAAGTTACCCACATTTCCCGACACTTTCCACCTCAAATACGATACATATAAGCTGAAATCACCCGCATTATTTTTTCAATTAATTTTTGTTTCCATTTGACATTTGAAAGTGTATATTTTGTGTCAAATTCTCAAATGATTCCACATAGGGGTCCTTTTACAATCAATGCTCCAGTGTCATTACTATTCAATCGTGACGTCACTCCATATAGTTTTCTCGAGTACTTTGCTAAAGGGCGAGGAGTCCTCACCACCTCTGGCGTCTCAGCTGCCGCCTTCTTTTCCTCTGACCATGCTAAAAGTTTAGGACAAATGAATTGGCCGGATTTGCAAATAATGTTGGCTCCGAATGGGATCCATGAAAATTTTGCTAAAGATCTTTCTCGGGCGTTCCTCGTCAAAGAGTCCATATCCATCCCATATTATCATCCGTCGATTGGGAAAGATGCTTTCACGCTGGTGGTGTCGGTGGGTCGTCCACTATCCAGAGGATACATTCGTCTGGCAAGTCCTCATCCTCGACATAATGTCATCATTGATCCCAGATATTATGAACGAGAGGAAGACATTCAGCGCATGGTTGAAGGTATATAAAATATAAATAATTACCAAAAAAATAACATCTTATCATCAATTAAAATAAATATTATATGAAGTACATTAAATAATTTTGACCACCTCATCTTCTTATTTACTTTGATCATCGTTGCAGGAATGAAGTTTGCCGTTTGGCTAGCAGAAAGTACAAATTCCTTCCAAAAATATGGGGCCAAATTAGCAGGGAATCCATTACCCGGTTGTAAAAGTGTTCCGTACCGATCTGATGAGTATTTCGAGTGCTTTGCTCGTCACCTCTCAATTTCATTACGTGAGTCGTCGTCGTCATTTACATAGCTTTTCTTACACAATAAATATCAATGGATTGGATTGGATTTAGGTAAATGTTTTTTTTGTTGTTGTACAGATCATATTGTGGGGACGGCAGCAATGGGAGAAGTTGGATCTCCACATGCTGTGGTTGATCCTCAATTGAGAGTCATTGGGACGCAAGGTTTGAGGATTGCGGATGCAAGTGTGATGCCGGTGGTGCCGGTGAGTAATACTCAAGCCAGTTGTATCGTCATTGGAGAGAAAGCAGCGGATTTAGTGAAAAGTGATTGGAATCCAGTGAGTCCACTAGTTTACCGTCCAAATATGGATGGGATTTATTATCCTACAAGAAAAATCAAACTCTCACACAGTAAACAACATCAAATCTCCTCATCCGTTGGTCTACATCAGTTACAATTGGATCCCATCCCGGCTCTGTACGATAACTACAGACGACGATATTACTCGTGGATACTGCCAATTTCAAAGAAGATTCGAGGATTTTGATATATATTCACCATCATTTGATCATCGCATTCCCATTCACATTCCAATTACAATTACAATAATTATGTATAAATCATGTACATTTTATTTTTAGTTGACATTTTACATATATAATAATTTCGTTTAGTTTCATCTCATTTCCCGATCGATGAACCGAGGGAAAAGGAACCGAAAAAATCCTATTCGGGGAAATAAGCCAATCAAAATTTACAATTTGATGAAGTGAGCTGCGAGGAGAGAGTATTTTTTGTATATACATATATGTTCCTGTTTATTCTTCAAATGAAGAATCTTCATTCATAACTGCGCAGAATATTCAAAGATAAAAAAAAATGTAGTCCTTTTCCCAAAATCAAAATATACTCCAATCTCGCCAGACACTTGAGAACTCGAGTGCTAAATCTGAGGTTCAATTTATGTATATGAACAGTTTCTGAACGTCTCTGTCTCTGTTCAATTGGGGGATTCCAATTTTGGATTTTTGGATTTTTGGATTTCTACAGTAGCTTTAGATTTTAGTGGGGAGAAAGAAGGAAAACTCTGCTTGCCAAATATTCAGTTGCCGTACTGTATTGTATTGTATGCATATACATATGTAAATGTCAAGTAGTCCTTTATGTATTTATACATGGAAAATATAAAATGAAAATAAAAAATCCTTTGATCTCTTCGTTCGCATGCAATCTCATGTAATCGGGATTTTATTATTATTATTATTATTATTTTCCCTCGCTTCCCATTTGGTAACCAATTTATTGGGTTTAGCTCTAAGCCATCATCATCCGATCCCTTTTGCGTCACTCTCAACTCTGACATGATTGTTCATCTAAAATTCAAAGGTGACAATCCTTAAAAGAGTAGAAAAATGACACGCTGACAATGGAAAATTTGCAAATCATCAAAGTGTATGTGTGTGTGTGTGTGTGTGTATGCGTTTAATGTTTCACTGTGATCTGCTGACAGTCCACCGTTTTGACTTTTGTTTGTAGTATAGTAATTTGAATTTTGAAGGCTCACGCAATGGAGAGGAGCTTTGACGAGAGACTTCAGTTTTTTTGTACATAATTGCAGGGGCTTAATTTGAGATTGGAGAAGGTGGAGAGAGAGAGAGAGAGAGAGAGAGAGAGAGGAGAAAGGGGAGCAAGAGAAAGGAGCAGAATTTGGAATTAGGATGAGGCATGAACATTTTCATTTGGATTTTGGATTTTCGAGTCATTTCCACACATACACATACACATTCACATAAACATACAGGCAGTCAGATTTATATGGATCCGCATCCTCTCTTCCTCTCTCTCTCTCTCTCTCTCTCTCGTCTCTCATGTCTCCGGTGACATGACGCTTTTCTTTTCCCCGGATTTCCCTTTGAAGATAAATTAATGTGATATTAATGTACATATTATTATGATAAGTCCCCCACTGCATTTCCTTCCCTGTCGTTGACTGTTTTCTCTTTCTCCTTCTCTCTGTAGGTATCTGGATTTGATTTGTTCGCCGGTGTCTATATCTATTATTTGTGTATAAAGTAAATGTAGGCATCATATCTGTAATTTACATACATATAAATAACAGGAAAAAAAATGTGACGTTGGCCATTTGTTTCGAATAAATTGAATAAAATGAGATGGAAATTGATGCATGCATGAGATTTTGGTATTCTGTTAATTCTGTATATTATAGACACTCCATAAATATATTCTACATTAATAAATCCATAAGACAACTTACATCATTATATTGTGTCTATCTGTAGTTGTGTAACCTCAAGTCTATTCATTATTTACTGCCTTGAACATTATGTACATAGGATAGGACTTGAAATACTTGAATACAACCTGCCTCACTGACTTTAGAAATTAAATTGAGTGTCTACGTACATATAGTGTGGAGCTACACACTTTAAAAGGGACCTATTTAGTGTTGAAAATAGTACAATTAGATAGGCAGGATATTCCTCTCTCTCTCTCTCTCTTTCTCTCCTCAGGGTTACCCGATGATTCCGGTACCATTTTCTATAGCTTTCACTTCACATGAATCTCTTCACACAGAAATCTGACTCACTCTCAGTTTCCCTCTGAATTCAGTCGGAATTTAAATAATTATATGTGGGAACTGGGAATGTCAAATAAAATAGCAGGGAAGAAAGGAAACTGGGGAAAGTGGGCGTGTGCAAAGTGTGTACATACAATACGTACAATATGTAAGTACAACATAGTAAGTACATATTCATTCAAAACTGAACAGACTCTCAACCATTCGTCTCTTTTCTCTTTCTCTTTGAGCTGGAGGGACAAGGCCAATAGTGAGCGAGAGAGAAATAGAGAGAGAGAGAGAGAGAGAGAGAGTTCACGACGGAAATGTTGAATGTTGGATTTTTAAAATACGCAATGTTCACAGTCGCTGTGTGTGTGGACTGTGGACTCAAATATTCATTGGATTTTATTTTATGTAATTTCACAGAGTTTTCATATAGAAAAACGATGCCATTAAATAATTTATGGATTTAAGAAAAAAAAGTTACGATATGCAAACAAATGGGCAATACAAAGATAACACATATCTGTACTTAGATAGGAATGTAAGAAAATTTCCTTAAGTTCGTTAGCTTAAATGTTGTGGACAACAACTTGTAGTTGCATGATATTTTTTATGCGTATAGAGCTTTGATAATGTTAGATCAATGTATATATTCCAGTAGAGTCCATCATGACCACATGACTATAGTTTCTAAGGGCATAGATAGCCAGATGCAAGTTTGTAATTCAAATTCAACGGTCTCTACTTCCACTCACATATCGCATACATTCACCAGTAGACAAAAAAAAAGGACGCGAGCGTTTTGTCGTTTCTTATTCAAAAAGACTGGAACGTTAAACAAAATTTTGTTTTTATCAATTACGTAGACATTTAAAAAAGAAATTGTGTTGTGTGAATTCTATCATCAAAGAAGTTTCGTTTTCCTCATCAATAAAACGTGTATTTATCCCCCCCATTTTAATTTTTGACTTGTAAATGACGGAGGAAAAAGTGTAACTCAGAAATTCGACTTTTTAACATTTAAATTGACAACTCTTCAAAAAAGCATCAAGTACTTGCAGGTAACTAATTGAATTTTATGGTGTAAATCATGGTACAAAATGATCCGTGTAGTATATAACAAATGCATGGACAAATCCATAAACGAAGGGAATATATATTTGTATGTATAATAAAAAAATCTCACGTGTATACATAAGCGTAGGTTATAAGTTTCTTTTATAATTTGTACTTAGTAATAATATGTAAATAATAAATAGGAAATGAACTAACCAAAGTTTGTAATTTCTCTCTATTTTAGAGAAAATACTCGGGATATCAAATACCAATCTAGTTCAATCCACATTTATCCAAGAGATCAAATTTCAAGGGCTCTCTAGACGAATGGCCCCTCCAGTATCTGCAGTACGACAAATCATGATAATGAGGAAAAAAACCTATGATGAAATGGTGGTGGAGGCAGTGATTGGATTGAATGAGCCCAAAGGATCCTCAATACACGCAATTAAAAAATTCATGAGTAACAATTTTTCGATGGGACCTCTTGGAGTGATTAATATCCATTTGAAAAAAGGATTGGACAATGCCATCCATAAAATGTTAATTACACGTCTAACGGGTAGCGGACTGACTGGCTCATTCAAGTTGAACACAATTAAACAAAGAGGAGGCCCAAAACCATCCGTGAGAAATGTACCAGTTAAATCCCCATCACCAGCAGTAGCCCTTGTACTTACAGGTGCAGTAGCAAAACAAAAGCCAATCAGAGTAGCTCCAACCTCCATCAAAACAACAGCAGCAACAAGGATACCAACAAAATCCAGTGTTAGTGCACCCAAGACAAAAGCACTCACCAAATCAAAAGCTCCTCCAGTCAAATCGAAAGCTTCTATAATAAAACCACAGACTATGATTAAAAAACTACCTCCGGTCAAAGTGCCAGAGACCACAACGAAAACCTCATCGGCCGTCATGAAAGGAAAAGAAGCGCTGACAATGAAAGCTCAACAAGAAGAAGAAGAAGAAGACGATGAAGATGACGATGATGAGACTTCAGCTGATGATGATCATTCACACTCTGAAAGCGAAAGTGCAAGCGAGAGCGAAATCGAAGCTTCACTTAATGAAACGAGCGAATCTCCAACTGATAACTCCCCGATTCCGACTGGAATCATGAATTTTGATGATACAGAAACAGAAACAGAATACCCGGGGGAAACGAGTGAAATTCAAGACGAGGACGATGAAACGGAATTATTTGAATCAGATGAAAGTCAATCCGAAGTCCAGCCTACGACTCCAGTTGTTCAATCTAAAGTCAGTATTAGTATTGCCAGTAACAAACAAGGGGAATCTGAGTATGAGAGTGAGACGAGCAGTGTCGATGAGAACGAAGATGATTCAGAAGTGGAAGGAGAAGATTCGGAAGAAGAGGAAAAGAACGAAAAATCCATTGCTAATAAATCTAACATGAATGAAACTGATAGTGAAGATTTAGAAGCCGAGGAAGAAGAAGAGGATGATATTGAGGAATCAGAGAACACTGGTAATGACAATGACGAGACAAATAATTTGCAAGAGTCCAATTTGAATGAAACGACTGATAACAATAATGCCCTTGAAGGAACCATCAATGAAGCTGACCTCACAAATTTCGAAGAATCCAATTTGACTCAAAATGAAACAGAAGGAGAAGACGGAGAAGAGTCTGTTGGTGATGCATATAGTAGTGCAGTCATTCAACATGTAACTGCTGAGGACTCCGCAGATGACGACGAAGTCATTGATCCTTCAGGTACTTTCGAAGATTGTGAACAGTCGGGTGTGAGTGAACATGAAATGGATTCAAATGTGACGAACGAGGAGGATGAAGCAACTGAAAGTGACGAAGATGGTGATGATGATGCCCCTGTTACTGAAAGTAATCTTCATAGAGCCAACATGAACGGCAAAAATAAGGTGGTGGAGGAAGAGGATGATGAAGGTGAAACTGATTTTAATGATGAATCATTACAAACGGATGCAACAACAAGTACCATTATAGGTGTAATGGAACCCTATGAAGATCAAAATACAACAGTCGAGGTACCTCGGGATTCCTCAGTTGAAAGCACTTTTGAATCGGATTCTGAAGATGCTAATGGTTATGATATCAAACCACGAACGACTAATGCACCATTGCAAAGAAGTTTTAAGTCTTTGGATACTCCTGCACCCAAAAAAGTTGGTCGACCTGGCTTCAAAAAAGTTTCTATAAGTCGTCGAGGAAAATCGAAAGTTTTACTTAAAAAAATTCCAATGAAAACTCGTCAACAAACAAAGAAAACTGCGGCTTTAGCTACGGCAAAAACTACAGTTGCTCATTATGTTAGTGACTACACGACAGACGACGATAGCGATTGAATATAAACCATATTTCCTTCATTGAAATATTAAGGTACGTACAAAAATATAAATAGACAGTTTATGAATGTATTATCCTTGTTTTTTTTATTCGTTCCTTTTCTCTCTATTATACTTACATTGTAATTCAGTTATACATGATCAAGATTTATTGTACAATGCTAAAGTTCATTGTAATAGAAAAATTGTTTTGGAAAGTGGTAAAGTAATGTGAAAGAATTGAAAAATTTATATAAATAATTTATGCAAGTTTTTTTTTCCTTCTTTTCCCCTGTTTGTTCTTTTAGGTTGTCAACTTCCTTCCGTTGGTGGTCTTTTTTCACAATTCAAGTCCATGCAATCATCTCTCTCATGGATGATTTAAGATTTATTCCTGGGTTTCAAGTCATCAAAGCAGGCATGGAGGAATATGGCATTTTTCTTTTGAGCATGGTAATATTCGTGACCCTGTGATATAACAAGAGAAATTATATTTAATTTATACAACAAACTTTATTTATATATACACACGCATAACATAATTTTAGCTTTTTCTAAATATTGTACTCAAGGACTTAATGACTTCAAAATAATTTTAGAACTGAACTTCAGTTACCGAAGCGTAATAATAACATTAAAAAGTAATGTATTTTAACCCGTGTCGAAATTTCGTCAAATATAATTATTTATCTATTTAGTATTTATCATCTTATATACCTAATTTAAAAAAAATACATCTACCATTTTTAATTTAAAAATTAAATATCACGAAAGTACAAAAAATGCAACATTTTAAAAAAGAAAAGAAAAACAAAGTACCTATGATGAAACAAATCTTTAAAATAAAACACAATATTTAAAAGAATTCATACCGAACTTAATATTTTCCAAATTGATATTCTATTGGCATAAAATCTTACTTATTAATTTACTATTAATAAATTACTATTATTACTATTATTATTATTATTATTATTATTATTATTATTATTATTATTATTATTATTATTATATACATAGAATACATACCTTAGACCAGTCATAGCTGACGGCATATGCAAAGATGGTTCCATCACTATTAAAAGCACAGCAAGTAATTGGTTGTTCCATGGGTTCAGACGTTTTTAGTTTTGTCCTTGCATCTTTATCCCAGAAACTGTAGCGACCATCTGATCCAACTGTTGCCAGAGTCCCATGAATAGGATGGAATTTGATATCATTCACAGCAAAAATATCTTGGAAACCATTATTTGTGCCATTGGAACGATGACATTTGAATGTAAAATTATCTTTTGGATTCACAGCATTCACATACTGAATAGCCACTCTTCCTTCAACACTTCCCAGTGCATAACCTAATAAAAAAAAAAAACAACACCGAGTAAATAAAACATTGTTATGTAAAACGAACATGGTTTTTTAAAAAAATAAATATTACAAAAATTTGAGATTTGGCATACCTGTTGGGACATTTTTCTTGTCTTTGAATATTGCTACTGTTCGATGCTGATACTTAAGCGGAGATTCCATTTGCTTGTATTCTGATGGAGTATTCTCTAATTGATAAATAATAATGTTACGACTTGCTGTCCCCACAACTGCCATAGGATATTCCTAAATTGAAAATTTAAGCAAGAAACAGTTTGATTAAAAACTTTGTGCGTATACACGTATACACTATTTAATAGTGACTATTATAATATTTGGCTATTTCAATTTAAAAACTTACAACATCAACACAATAACATCTTTCAGGTGTAATTAATGAGAGCATGGGAGTCGGACTTCTTGTATCCCAAAACTAAAGATGAAACGAAAATTCAATATTATTATACTTTTTATTTTTTGAATTACAAATGCATAATGAAATTGTATACATTAATATTATGTATTATTGTCACATACTTTGATTGTTTTATCCCAGGAACTAGTCATGACACAAGTATAATTGGGTGCTTTCACCCAATGACAACTTTTGACGGGAGCATCATGCTGTGCAACTTGAATTGCTTGATTTGAGGCCAAATCCCAACATTTTACAGTCTTGTCACATGATGCCATAAAAACTTTTGTCCCATCCTAAATACAGAATAAGAAAAAAATATATTGTACATGAAATAAATAAAGAATATACTGAAGTATATATAGATATTATATTAATTTGTGTGTAAGGCTATAATTATTTACATCTGTCCAACAAACGTCAAGAATGGGTCCTTGCATTGACTGCATTGATTTAGGTGCTGTTTTCCCAGTCGATTTCTCCACTTCCCAACATCTCACCTTTACGAAACATAAAATTATTATTATAGAAATGAGTACCGGCATAAAATTATTATTATTATTATATATATATAAGTATATATATATATTGAATGCATTGAAATAGACATATTTAGTTAATCAAAAAGAAATTTAGATACTTACATTATTATCCCAACTTCCAGCAATAAGAAAAGTACTCAGACATGAAGGAGGACTAAATGACATGCATGAAATGGAATCATCCGGTGGGGAAGTGACTTCATAATCTTTATTTGGATTAGCTATTGCGGTTTGTTGCTGTTGTTGTTGTTGTTGCTGCTGCTGTTGCATTCCACCGATATTTGAAAGAGCCATTGTATTACCAAATCCTGTTGTTGTTCCAACTCCTCCAACACCACCAAACGTTGTTGTACTCCCTCCAAACATCTTTAATTTTTAATTTATTATTAGATGATGAGGCTTCCCAAAAACCCGTAAATTTTTTTTTGTGTGGGACCACCACAAATCTATACAAGAATTTATTCAAAAATATTTATGTACACGTGCGGATTTTAATAATTAAATAAATAAATTCACACAATTTAATTAAATAATTTACCTTGGATAGTCTTTCCTTATTATTGTCAACTTTATATCCCAATTAGATATGATTAATCAACATTTACTGTCGAGTCGTGATTTGGTGAATTCGTGATTGACAATTTAATATCAAAAATTGCGTGATACAAAATAAAAATCCCTCTCAAAATTCGTTGGGGAATGCGCAATAGGGTTTCGGTAGAAGAAATGGAATTTTTTTCTCCTCTCCTTCTTCCTTTGCAGCCATAACTTTAGCTTGGCGTTTCCTGTGAAAACGAGTGGAATTTTAATTTTTAAATATTAAATACAAAAAGAATATTTAAAATAGTGTCCAAACATTAATTACGTTTGGAAAATCATCTTCATCCTTTTTCAAGACACCTGGACATCTAGATTTCGAATAGTCTGTTTGTTGTCATCATTCTGAAGGTAAGTGGCGTAGCTGTAGTCTGTTTTGGCGTCCTCCATCGTTAAATAAAATCCGAGGAGAGTTGGTATATAGATAGGTCACCGTAGCAGGTCGTTGATGATGATAAAGGAAGTGAAAATTTTTTTTGTTCTTCACTCCTCGTTTTTTTTCATTTTATCATTATTAACTTAAATCTCTCACATGTCTTCAACTTAATAGACATGTGTTTTATTTAATGATTATATTAAGTATATGTCATATTTTAGTGTAAAAAGTTGTAGTAAAAAAAATGGGTGGTGGTTATGTAAGCAATATTATGCACGATACAAAACAAATTATTATTATTATTATTATTACAACTTGGTTTTTTTTTACTTTAGAATTTAGTCCGTATTTGTGAAATCCAATGATATATTTTGTATTTTGTTTTTTAAATATTGAAATAAGTATGTGGAAAGACTTTTTTTTATGATGGTAGTAATAATAATAATTAGGGTGAAGCGCTCATGTATATAAAGTTAGACATGCCCTCCAGGTCAGTCTGATCAGGGTGATATGAATTAATAAGGAAGGATATCATAATTTAAACATGAGGGTAAATATAATAGCAATTATAATATGTATTTTTTTCTATTTGTTTTCATTCTTTTTGTATATAGATTATTAAGAGTCTTGGTGGATGTCGAGTTGAGTTCGGCAAGACAAGACTTGCTTTCACTGACCAAAGAAAATTAATATTAGTATTATTTGAGAAATAATAATAATAATAATAGGCAAATAAGCATCACATTACTTATATACATCATGGAAGTTGCACAGGAGGAATTACAAGTGGAATACATGGAGGAGATGGAAGTTGATCCGGACGCTGATACACAAGAGAGTAAGTATTATATTTTATAATTAAAATATTTATTTTGTTTGTTTTTACTTACATCGTACATGTACAAATCCCAAAATAATGTACTTATTAAATTTTATTGAATTTATACAGTCATAAAAGATGATGATACCACATACTATGTGGAACAAGACTCGGAAGAACATGATCAATTTCTTTATGGAACTACAACCTCAGAAGGTACGTATTTACACGGATATTTAAAATAAATATCTATTTATTATTATCAAGCACAATATAGGCGAGTCAATGTACTATTAATCATTGAACTGGTAGAGAATGTGCACAAATTAAATTATCTTATCGGAGGGCTTGTTCCAAGACCTGTGTTATTTGTGAATGAGTACTAGTTTATAAACTGGAAACTCGAGATGACAAATCAATTTATTGGTATCCAAGATTATTATTTATTATATTAATTATTAGAATCTCTGTTTATGATAATTATTATTAAACGATATGTACATTTTTATTAACAATATTTTGTTTAAACATTTTCCCTAAAAGAAATGGTAGTTCGAGCCAGTGGAAGTGGAGGAATAACAGTTCATACAAGGGAGACGGAAGAGGGTGGAACTGAAGTATTGGGAATTGAAGATGACGATTGTAGTCAAACAGGGAAAGAAACGTACGAAACTGTGACAATTGTTCCCTCAGAAGGTGATTCTGGAGAAGTTAGTTATGTTTTAATCGTTCAACAACCGGATGATGATAAAGAAGAACGGGACGATGATCTCAAAGTTTTCGATTTTGATGAAGGAGAAGATCCAAATGTACAGGTACGAATAAACATTTCATTATTATATATTTTTGCAACATTTCCCATCATTTTGAATGAAAATGTATAATAACGGAAAAAACCTTATTATCTGTTTATTGTCAATTTTGGAATTTCTGTAAAGAAAATATAATAATTATATCTTTGTTCAACATTTTTATATATTATAAATTATTTATCTAATTATTTTATTTTCATTGTGACCATATAGATTGAAAATGAAGAAGAATTGGAGGATAACAAGAGCAATGTTAAAAAATTAACTGTAGCACCGAAAAAGTCTCAGACAGCAACGCAGAATCATATGTGTAATTATTGTAATTACACAAGCCCCAAGCGGTAAGTTGTTATTCATTGCTTGAATGATTCAATGCATGTCTAAATTTTATAGAGGGAAAGTATATTTTTATATTATAAATACAAAACTTGCACAATATAGGCGAGTCAATGTATTATTATCATTGAACTGGTAGAGAATGTGCACAAATTAAATTATCTTATCGGAGGGCTTGTTCCAAGACCTCGGTTATTTGTGAATGAGTACTAGTTTATAAACTGGAAACTCGAGATGACAAAAATTGAATACTTAATCATTTATACTCATTTATATTATTATATTTATAGTAAATCATGATACTTTATAGCTTTATATTGTTGTTTCAAATGTTTTTAACCTATTATTGTGTATTTCTTTTAGATATTTACTGTCTCGTCACATGAAGTCCCATTCTGAAGAGCGTCCGCACAAATGTAGTGTGTGTGAAAGAGGTTTCAAAACATTGGCATCCCTTCAAAACCATGTGAACACTCATACTGGGACAAAACCACACAAGTGCAAATACTGTGAATCTGCCTTTACCACATCTGGTAATAATAATAACAATAACGCTTAATGACAAACATTTCTCTTCTTTTTTATTCGTTTACGAAATTCGCAATAAAAAAAAAGTATTATTGTATCTACTACCTCCATAGTCTATTCATGTTATGTTCTCATTATTTTCTCAGGTGAATTGGTCCGTCACGTACGCTATCGTCATACACATGAAAAACCTCATCATTGCACTGAATGTGATTATTCCAGTGTAGAATTGAGTAAACTTAAACGACATATGAGATGTCATACGGGAGAAAGACCTTATCAGGTAAATAATAAAGAACAATAATTTAATTTTAAATAATGTACATTGAACATTACAGAATAGAAGGGATACGTAAACTTTTTTTTCTCTTTTACACAACAAGCGTATACATTGATTCATTTATTTTGTCATTTAGTGTCCTCATTGTACGTATGCAAGTCCGGATACGTTCAAATTAAAAAGACATTTGCGAATTCACACCGGTGAGAAGCCCTATGAATGCGATATTTGCCAAGCAAGATTTACTCAGTCAAATAGTTTAAAAGCCCATCGCCTCATTCATACAGGTAACATAATTATTACACTATCTTCAGTATTTAGAATAATGATTTTTCCATTATTTTGCTTTTACTAACGACTCATTAGTTGGAAGATGCAACTTTTATTATATATGTTGTCTCTTTTTGTATTATTAGGAAACAAACCTATATTTAAATGTGAGCTTTGTCCAGCAACTTGTGGAAGAAAAACGGACCTCCGCATCCATGTTCAAAAGCTGCATACCTCTGAACGTCCCCTAAAATGTAAACGTTGTTGTAAGGCTTTCCCGGATCGTTACACATTTAAGGTTAGAAATTAAAAAATTATTTTGATTGTATAGCATTCATATACACGTATACAAAAAATATCACGGTCGCATTAAAGTTGAAAGTATGTAATAAAGTTGTTAAGTTATAATCGATAACACAATGATAATTATTTGTATGAATTTCCAGCTACATTGCAAAACTCATGATGGAGAAAAATGTTTTAAATGTGACTTGTGCCCTTATGCTTCCTCATCTCAACGACATTTAGAGTCTCACATGCTCGTCCATACGGATCAAAAACCGTACCAATGTGAACTTTGTGACCAGGCCTTCCGACAAAAACAACTTTTACGCCGTCATCAAAACCTGTACCATAATCCTAACTACGTCCCCCCTCAGCCCAGGGATAAACAACACGAGTGCGCAGAGTGTGGACGATCCTTTCGTCATAAAGGAAATTTAATTCGACACATGGCTATTCATGACCCCGAGTCTTCCGCTCATGAACGAGCACTTGCTCTCAAAATTGGGCGACAGAAGCGAATCCAGGTTGGTTAAAATGCTTTTCTTGAATTTTAACTATTAGCTTTATAATTTTAATAATAAAAATTATTTAATTATTACAAAAGAACTCGTGTTTATCTATGTGTACTATGTATTTATTATCAATCAATCGTTTATTTAGATTATTGATGGACAGCAAGTTGAAGTAATTGACGAAGATGATGAAGAAGAAGATTCAGAAACTCAAGTCTTGGCTGTTCAAGGAGAAGATGGGCAACAATATGTTGTATTGGAAGTCATACAGTTACAGGTATGATAATAATAGATATTTAACGTGTTTGTATGATTTCATTAAATTATTTATTTTTATTGATATTATATATTTTGGTAAATAAAATGAAAATACATTGTAATATTATTGCTTTAGGATGGTGAAGTAGGGGATAACACCGTTTCAATTGTGGATGAGTCTGAGATCTCAAACGATCAAATTTTACATACCGAAGCAGATATTTCTGAATTAACGGAGCATTCGATGATGCATGACTTGCAGGAGCAAAGCAATGAAGGTATGTACAAGTACAAAACTGTAGGTGTGTACCAGCCCGAATAAAAATTATCGTACTCTTTAAAATGTTGTTTTTATATTTTTATTTGGTGTCGTATACATAAAGCCAATGAATAATCTAATAACATGGATTTTTTACTCGGGATTTTTTTTTATGCAGAAGTAGAGTACCATCAATCATCAATGGAAGATATAAAACATAGACCACTAATAAAACAGGAGACCGTAACGGAGAGTGACGTTAAAAACTGTTTCGGTTTTGATGTAAGTATAATTATAAAATGTACTATTTCATTTATATGGTTTTTTTGCACAATATAGGCGAGTCAATGTATTATTATCATTGGACTGGTAGAGAATGTGCACAAATTAAATTATCTTATCGGAGGGCTTGTTCCAAGACCTTGGTTATTTGTGAATGAGTACTAGTTGATAAACTGGAAACTCGAGATGACAAAAATTACGAGGAAATATGTACAATATATAATATTGATCGGTCCACTATTAAATTACAATTTCTTGAATTTCTATTTTCAATTATTCATTAGGATGACGATGATGAAGATGGAGATGATGCCGACACTCTGGAATATTTCAATCCAATATCAGCGTAGAATTTTAGAATTATTTAAATCTAATATAACTATTATTACCACGAATTCCAGGGATAATGTAGGCGATTTAATTACATCTTTAAAAAAATATTTAACTACAATATATTTATATATATATATATATAATGTTATGATAGGTAATTAATTTTTGTATTCAAAAAGCAATATTTCGTACTCTGTAAGAAAATATACTATAGTTTAGTGAGGTTTATTAATAATTAATTACCTTCTACGAAAAACTTTTGACAAACTACAAACTATTTAATTTCTAGGATGAATTTCTAATAGTAGTAACTTTTATCATGTTATTCAATTTACTTTTTTCATATTTTTGTGTACTTATACCGCTGTTCTCGTGAGTCTCGTGACACGTGAATATTTTACAGAATTAAATTGTAACTCGTTTCTAGTAGTTTCTACTAAAAGCCGCGATAGTCCCTCTCAAAATTGTTTGGGGAATGCGCAACAATAGGGTTTTGAAAGAAATGGAATATTTTTCTCCAGCTCACGATCAGTCAGTCCTCTCCTTCTTCCTTTGCTGACATACCTTTAGCTTGGCGTTTCCTGTGGAAACGAGTGGAAATTCCACTGTGGAATTTTAATTTTTAAGTATTACATACAAAAAAAATATTTAAAACAGTGTCGAAACATTAAGTACGTTTAGAAGAAAATCGTCTTCATCCTTTTTCAAGACACCTGGACATCTAGATTTCGAATAGTCTGTTGACATCATTCTGAAGGTAATCATTTTGAATTAATTATTATTTGACATTGTATTTGTGTCCGTATCGTACAGACTACTATTCAAAGCAGAGCTTTTTTTTTCTATGATTTTCCCAATGTATACAATTAAAACATGAGATTTTTAATCGCATAAGAGTTTAATTTGAAAGAATTCAATCATTTTTAAATTTACGGATATCAATTTACTAACAGCTGAATGCTATTCAACAGGAGCGGCAGGCTCTCCAGAACGTCAGGTTCTTCAACAAAAGGAGGATGAGCGGAAAAAGAGGAAACGAAGGAAAAATGATGTAGGTGAACTAGAAATGTAAGTAAGCATGTTGCAGTATACATTGTGTACTCGGTATATTGTTGTTAAATAAAGTTTGCTTTAATCCTGTATCTTGTGAATTATTATTTTTAGAACACCCAAGCTGCAGAAGATTTCTTTCGGGAGCTCATTTCTCCACATCGGGTGAATTTGGGATCAATCGATGCCCTCTTGTCTGACACGGTTAGAGTTTTTTTTGTGAACAGATAAATTGGAAGCAATTATAACCGTGCTGAAGGAAATCAATAGAAATCAATAAAGTTAAAAAAGATCATTAATTTTAGGATTTTTCATACACTCAAAGACTTGAGAAGAATGAGACATTTATGTAAACATGTATTATAATATTTATAATTATAATTATTAATTAAGTATCATAGAAGTACCTAGTTGTAAAACATGAATTGTATAGTGAGAACTGATTGTGAATGAAAAAAAAATGAAATGAGTATATATATACACAAAGTGAATAAATAACTACAAAAAGCACAGGAAACGAAACAGCAACTATGAGATGCAATCATGAATTTTTTATTAGAATCGGCAAAATTGCTAGGCATTTAAAAACGCACACTTACGTAAATAGAAAGATTCCGGTACATTGACTTTATTTCAATTTTTTCAAATATTTATTTGAATATTACAGTAATAATAATGAATAATAATAATATTTTGTATTTTTACCTATATTCTACTTTTTTTAAATTAAGTATGTAAATACACAGTACACGAGAAAGTACTGTCAGTGAATTCTCAGTTCTTCGTCAGTAGTTGCTGCCATTATTTTTGATGGATGTATTTACATAGTCTAAAACAGTTTTAGTAAAACTACAAAATACCTTGAATATAGGGTAAATAAATACGAAGATCTTGATCTCTTGATTGAGTTTAAGTATTACTTCTTTCTACAAGTGCATATTTCTCGCATGTTATTTTTTCATAGTCTTTCATATACTTTTTCACATCTCATTAGTACTATTGGTGATATTTTAATACAATTTGTTTTCAAAGGTAAAATTGGCCATGTATTTACTTACAATCGTCGGGTTACAATTATAATCGTGGAAGTGAACTTTTCATTTATTTAAAAGGGAATAACATTTACATGTGAGTTGAAGGTGCTTTCTATTGTATATTCATTCATTAATTTACATGTTTATGTATACCTATTTTAATTGCGGAATTTCAACGTATGTGGTATGTAACTTTGTTTACATGGTAAATAACAATGTTATGTACTAATATGATTCGAAAAATTAATTAAAGACTATTTATATCTACGTACATAATTGCATATACCTGATCCTTTAATAATGTATATCAACATAATAATTACACTGACAAACATGTCCTCGCCTAGGACTCCTAGGACATGTAAGCTTACATGAATTTCCATCACTTTTCATTTTCATTTGGTTTCTTTGATTGTATAGCTATCAATATTTTTTGTAATTACAAATGTTTATACATAACAATATTCTATTTACAGATTTATCCATCATACACCAGTATTGCACAGTATTTTATCTACACCTACACATTTTCATGGTAAAGGAATTTTATGATTGTGTACAAATACTTTCATCTTTATGGGATAATTCAACATCAATAAGGTTTTGTATTTTTAATAATGGCCATAATTTAATAATTATATATTTTTACAATGTAAACAATGATAGACTTTCAAACAGACACTCTTTGTTGGTCTTATCAATTGTAATTATTTAGTCATTTCATTTTTTCATGGGTTAGAGGGTATTAGGAATAGCAATTTGATCATTACAATAACAGAATTCTGTTAGGAAACTTCATTTAAATATACATAATGTCGTCGTAAATTGATTTTTTTTACATTGACTTGACAATCACATCACAATATTATACACAGTCTTCGATCAATAATGTGAAGACTGTAAAATATTATATTACAGTTTAACCCTTTCAAGAATTTTGAATTTTGAATCAAAATACACATATTTTTCATTTAAATACCTGTGCTTTACATTTCTCCGCATATACATACTTGTATTGTACATGGGGTACATATTTACTTTCTCCTCTACTTTCTTTTCTGTTGTTTCTCTGTTTTTAAAGCTCGAGCATAATTTTATAATTTAGATTATTTAGAATCAAATTACGTACTACATAGTTGCTGGTATGTTTTCACGAACCTTTTCTCATCCATGCAAAAAGACTTACACGCACACATATAGGATGACATTTGTTTCAGTGCCAGCAGTAATTTGTAAATTAAACAACTTAGTATTTGTATAGTACTTTAGGCCAACAATTGATATTTGATATTGAAAATTTTATATATATTTCTCTATCTATATATAATTACATGTATGGAATCTTTAAATAAAAAGGGAAGCACATTCATTTATTCCATAATCTATTTTTTTATCATATTTAATTAGTTATAAATGTCTTTTTATCGTTGTTATATTGAAAAGGAAACCAGAGTTTCCTCCCAGTTCTTTTCATTTATGCAACATCTTTTTACGACTTGTTCTTCTAGCACAGAATTACGCTTCCTTCTTGTTAAATAATGTTGGATTTTCATGAAATTATTTGTGTGTGTGTGTGTGTGTATGTACATACCCCCAAAAGCTTTCTTAAAAATTTCTGGCATTAAATTTTTTAAATCCATCTATATAGTATATACCTACATGAAAAATCATTTCTAGCTCTTTCAAATGTTTAAATTCTCAAGTGTGCATTAAAATTTAGAAAATGGGGAATAAATAGAGTGAAAATGATATAAAACTGCTCGAGTCTCAAGTGGTGGTTATACTCTCATGGAGAATTATTACATGTAGTTTTACATTGCAACAAGAAAGAATCAACTGACAAAAAAGATGAAGGGTTTCCAACTTTCCTCCATTCAAAAAAGAGGCTCGCTAGACATTTAATTTAAATTTTGGTTGATTTAATACCAAGTGACGAGAAACGGGAGAGTGTATAGTAAAAATTGTGTTCTTTCCTTTCTTACATATATCTGTGTATATGCAGAGCGGCAGAGATTACATGAACGCACATTTTCTACCCTTTTTTCCAAGCCGTTAACTCCCAAGTACTTTTTTTTCTCTTTCTTACGTATAATATGCTTTGCATAAAATAAATATCCTGCTCAAGAGATATGAAAACGTTGAGTGAAACAAAGAAATTCATCATCTTTTTGTCTGTGGAAAATGAAAATACTGCCAGTATTATTACTGGCAACTTGCTAAAAAAAGGGTAAAAAGCGCGGTAGGCAGCCTTAGCAAATATCCATATTATGTACAAGTGTGCAATTGATTTCAAATAAATACAAATGCTCAAAATAAATATTATTAAACTTTCTCCAAAGCCCAATGTTTGTACAACAGACATAATACTGAATTTTCCTTAATGCGTCTCCTGAATTACATCCATCTGAAAAACTTTTTACTCTCTGTTTTTGTCAGAGGGAATTCATACTATTTAGAATTTAGGAAAGTGAAACATGTTACTTGTATGCTAACAAGTGAAAAGTGAAAACTAAGTGTGTGCTCTATTTATGAGAAGTTTTCACACATAAATATGTACCTACATGCATATCGTATACATGGATTGGATACCATATCGCCCACACAGCTCTCTTTTGAATGATGGGAATTAGTCTGAAAAGGAAGATCTACCAAATAGAAAGTAATTTAGCTAAGTGATTTGAATAATGCATATGCTATTAGATGGACAGACTATCCTCAGCTTCACTGTACTTGAGTACATGTTTAATATGTCCAATATGTAAATTTTCGGTGCATTAAAATCACTAAATTTGAATTTTAAAAAGACGTAGACACAAAATGTATGGGAAACATTTCGGTCCTATATTTAACACCCACCCACCCACACACACACACACACACACTATGCATATCGTATCTGTATTCATGTGGGTAAAAACTTGTTTTACTTTCTCCTTCCTTCCTTCCACCGTTTCGCCATCATCATCATCATCATCTCGTCGTAATGTTAAAAGTAATCGTAAAAGCCCGGCTTCTTTGTCATCCTGTCCCAGTCCCAATGACAACAATCACATAGTGACATTTCCTTCTTTACTATGTAGTAGGATTATTATTTTGAATTTTCTTATGCCTATATAATATAGTATATGTACAGATATAGTCGTCGTAGCATACGATGTATTAGGTACATATTTACAATGCACAATCAAGTACAAGACAAACATAACAGAGGATTCAAGAGATGATATAATTATAATTATAAGCATTATAATTATCTTTATAATAAATATTAATTATTTTTGGTCGCATTGTCTCAGAGTAATAATTTCATTCTCATCGTCTTCACTTTTCCACTGTCACCACAGCACACACACCTTCTTGACAACGGCCATACAAATTCCACACGAGCATTAACGTTTCTCATCGTCATTGTCATCGTCATCGTCAGTTTTCCCGTTTTCCTCTACCTTTTAGCTCGTTTATAGGTAAAACCAAGAGAAAATACATCTGTGGAAACGCACCAAAGTTTTACGTTTTTCTATAAAGTTGATTTGAAGCTTACGATATGTTACGATTTATGTTAGGACAAGGAGACGAACAGAACTGAAGAAGAGTGTGAAGGATGATAAAAACTTTGCTTCCACACATTCACATGGAACTTTACTTTCCTTTAGATAGATTTTTGTTTTCTTTTAGTGTTTCTTCTGTTTGTATACCAAATGTAACTTTCTATTTCCATTTTTACGTATAGTTTACTGGCTTCTGTATGATTTCTATTGTATTTTTTTTTGCCCCACAGTCTCACATTTGTTTTGTGTGTTTTTTTCTCTTTGCCCTTTTATTTTTATTCGTTGATATCTCGAGTATTGATATTGATATTTGAGCCATTGTACTTTGCTGTTAACGTTGACTGTGTGAGTGGATTTTTTGTTGTTGTTGTTGTTGTTGCTGTGGATTACTTGAGAGTCTAACGATTCTAATGCGGAGAGGATGAGGATGAGTAAATGACCTCACTAAACTCCAGCCGGTTGTCCATTTGAGAATGGCACGTGTTTCGAGTTGCTCATCGTCACTCCTTCCGCCTTCATCGCAGATAATAACTGTAATAGAAACAAACAAGAGAGACTCACATCAGCATTAACATTCCCAAGCAAGTTATTTTGTTCATGGAGGAACATACAGATAGATTTGGTATGAGCAACGTGGGGGGAGGGAATCACATTTAATTTTATTACTCGAGTCAAGAGACGAAGACGACAGACAACGTTCTCAATGTTGACTATAAATAGAAATGTGTAAATGAATGTTCCCTAATGATATGTGTGTACTCCATATTTATGTCTGCTTTCTTTCTCTCTGTCACTTTGTCGCAAACATAGAGTAATACTACAAAAATGTCAAATGCCACTCAAAATGTACACGCCAAACAGTTATTTAGCTTTGACTTTCCAATTTACACTTGCTAAAAACCCTCCTTGTTTCATGCTTTCAATTTCAAAGTACAAGAAAACTTGCAGACTTATACAAAACCCAAAAGTTTTTTCAATTAACATTAAAGTCGAAACAAACTTGGAAAGCCTGTCATCGTTTTTTGTATGTTACAGACGTCGACTTTTGATTACATTTCTTTCCACTTTTGTACTTGAGTTCATTCCGTTGTCATCTTGTAACACTCGTGTACCACATGAATTAAAATCAAAATCAAAAGTATAATTAAAAAATTGAGACTAAAATTTTAATATATATAGAATCTCGCTTGGATGTGAAGAAATGTGAGGAGTCAGAGTAAAAAGGGAAAGTGTGGGAATTAGAATAAGGCATAAGGCGGGGAGTGGGTATGGGTACTAAAAATGCTAAGCACTTTTTATTTTATTGCTACTGCGAAAAACCACGACCCAGGGAGTTTTAGATTTACAATCCCAATTTGCAAAATTTACACCGTCTCCTGCCAAATCCAAATGAAGAGTATTAATGGTAGCCAGTAAATACACAGAGAGAGAAAAAGAGAGAGAGAGAGAATGACGGTACATTAATATTAGCTGATCAAAGTTCTCTCGCGCTCTCGATCTCTACATACACACATGAGGATCAAGATCAGAGTTCACTTGGTACATATTCCTACAATTAATTAATTGTTTCCAGCAAATACACACAAATATCCAGACCGTGTAAACAAATGTACAGAGAAGAGTTCCCTATAGATTTCCAACGTTCCGTTGCAACAGAGTCTTTGTGAGGTTTACACGTTTGTCAAAGGATTAAAGAGAGATAGAGAGAGAGTGTGTGTGTGTAAATTTTAGAATAAGGTCGATGATTCTGCATGGAAAAGTGTCGAGTGTGGATGGAGCAACAGGAGTATTTCAAGTGAAGTTGGACTCTGTGCTCTGTGTTAGTTGTTGGTAGTCAGTAATCAATGTCAGCTGAGTTCCCCTGTAATTTTCTCTCTAGAGTTCCTACAAGTAGATATGTATCTGTGTGTGTGCATTGGATTTTGCTGGGTATGAACTTGATGTAGAAAGTTGTGTGTGTGTGTGTGTGTGAGAGAGAGAGAGAGAGAGTATCTGGATCCAGGGAATCTGATACTGATTGTGAGAATAAATGGGTTTGCTCGGGAGTAGTGAGGGACAATTTAAGAAGATTTATTGGGAAATGGAAGCGACATCGTGGAACGAGCCAAAAGTACAAATGAGACCACATCAAATCCCCAAAAGCCCGAAAGCTCTCAAAGAGCGCCTTCTCATTAACCATTGACAATAAACCTCGAGCCTCATTTCATTTCAGTCATATCCACAGCCTTGTTAATTGCCAATAATTACTTTCACATTTAACACACACGCACACACACACACACACTAACAGTTATGTGTACACATTCGACGACGATCCAATCCCAACATTTATGGATCCATCCAGGGATTTCTCATTACAAATTGATTTCCCATTCCACATCCTCCCAAAACCAACACCTCCCCTCAATTTTCTATTCTAACCCAAGCCTTTCATCTATTTAGTTATTTGTTCTTATAACTTTGTCTTTTATGATTTCTTATTTCCTTCTACAACTCCAATTCCAGATTTAAATGTCTACATGACATTTAGTAAATGATCGAAATTCCATATCATTTTTACTACTCACATCCTGTTTTTCGTATTGTTCAAATTTCAAAATTTCTTTATGTATATTATACCTTGCCTGAAGAAGATCAAAGAGTCGAAACGCAAAATATACGAATCTTCCAAAATTTGTGAACTTGTATCCATTTTTATCGCTATTCTCTGTTATCGTTCACTTATTGCGTCCTTATTATTGATTGTCCTGTTTTTCTTGAACGCGGTTTGGTTTTTTAAATCGTCTCTTTTATTGGTGCATCTCCCTGACTTTTGGAAATTAGGAAGAGAAAGTCTTTTTGGAGGACTTTTTGGAGGATTGGTGTCATCAAGGACGAGGAACATTCAACTAATTTAGCCACGGTCGTTCTAATAATCGAGTTATCACCCTGGAAGTCTGACTCCCCAAGTAATCAGAGTAAACCAAGTTTGCACTCCCTCTCTCTCCCTCTATCTTTCTCTCTCTCTCCCATCATTAATCTCAATTACACTTTTCGCTACGGGCTGTTATCAAATATCAACACGTGGTGTCCATTTCCAGATTCCAGCTTCATTATTATCCCATCAAATCTGACTTTTGCTTTTTTTTTTTTTAACTTGTGGAATTTTTGATGGGATTTAATTCATCGCTGCTTATAAAAATTGTTTGATTACGGAATTTTAAGTGCAAACATTGTGAGCGATGCCAGGAGGATTATACGAGACTTTATATGTCCATATTTCATAAAACATTTACAACAAGGAACAACTCATTTGTAATAAACGAGTTTTTTTTTGTCTCCTGTGTGAGTGAAAGTGAGATAAGATGAGAAAGAGACTGCTTGTACTGGAGATTGTTTTTGTGTGTTTGTTTTGGAATAAGTTGTAGAGGGAAAGAGAGAAAAGTTGATACGCCAACAAACCATTTATTTGAGTAAACAGGGGCCTTAGTTCAAATCCTTCCTTATTCCTCATTCACTTAAGATTAAGATCCACATCATTTATTTATTTTCTCCTTCTCAGCCTCCTCTCTTTTTTTTGTTGGAGAGAATCCCTCCGTCTGTTTCTCTCCACTCGCGAGGATTAAATATGAACACATCAAATCTATGGAATTTTAATATGTTCCACTATATATCTTATGTACGATATACCCTCCAAAGACGACTTTGTTCTACCTCAAAATCCCACCAAGAAGAATAACGAAAATTTAATAATAAAAGCTCCAACCACGACATAAATGTGAAATGCACAGAGAGAGAAGAAAGCGCGTGGGCTTTCAATTTCATAAATAAATAAATCCGTTTCCTCATTATTCAAAACAAAAACAAATACAACACACAGGAACGGTGAGAAGAGGAAACCCAGGCAGTGACCACTTGAGCGCGTGCTCATACATAATCCCTATCATATGTAATAAAATGCCTCAATATTATTAAGTCGCCTTAATCTGATCATATGAATCTTCTTCAACATGTGGGCATTATGACGTACATTTAAATTACAAGATCACCCATTTACCAAAAAGTGAAATCCTCATGTAATCCCATCACATTTGCAAGGAAACGAAATCCTGTGCAACTTCATATCTTCACGTAAACTTCCCAAATATATCCAACTCATCCTGATACAAACTTTTCATTTTTTGTTTTGTTTTGCTTGGCACACAGCTACAGCCTACAGCACAGAGATTGAATAAATGTAAGAAACATGTGTGCAAAGTGAACAAGTTCTACGCGCAAAAATATCTTTACAAATATATGATTGAGTCCAAATTTCGTACACAAGTCTGGTTAGACTTGTAAATTTTAGGTTACGAAAGAAGACGAAGATGAAATCCTACAAAATCTTTGCAATCTTGTAATTATTCGCAATATAGTCTCGACTGCTTAATCCAAAATAATATTGGACCCAAATCACAATGCAAATTAGGGAAAGGAAGCGAAGGAGAGTAGAAAAGAGGAATAATCATAATAATTGGAATGCATGTGAGACTGACGTTGGGGAAATGAGAAAATATTTTGGACGGTACAGATACAGAACAGAACAGAACAGATAGGGATAATGGAAGATGGAGATGAAAATCTCTTCAAGGTTTATGACTCTCCACGTTCGCATTTGGTGACTGGCTGTGTGTGATTACATTTATGAGGGAGGAAAGAAGTGGGGTGGGGGGTGGGGTGAGGATTGGATTTGGGAAATAAGCAAAAGTTACTGAGCATAAAATTAAATTGTCTTGTGACAATAAATCATGTGAGAAATGGATTGAAATGAATGGATGACCGACCAGCCAGAGGAAACCTTGGACTCCAAAAAATAATATTGGAAGTATTTTGATCATTCGATCGATTCATCGGACTTGAAGGAGTCAAAAAGAGTCAAAGGTCAAGATAAAACATTGGGATTTCTTGAGCTTTCAAGGTATTTCATAAAAGACGACACACGCACACCCGGTCTCGGTCTAATCAAGAAATTACAGAGAATTTAATGGGATTCGCACATGCATTGCATGGAAATGGAAATGAAATGCCACAGAGGCCATTGCCATATGTCCAAGAATTTAAATCACAACTCTCTACACAGATATTTCACAATAGAGAATTCCAAGGGGGAAAGTAAGTCTCGACTCATATAGCTTTCCTTCCAACAGCAACAGCACAGAAAACCCCCCAAAAAAGTTAGATTTATTTTTAAAAACCCTTGTAACAATTTAAATCCACATTTGTACATACGATAAATATCTGTACATATGTCATGTATGTAGGTACAATTGAACTATTTTTGGGAGAGGGAAAAGAGGAGAGAATTCTGAATTCTCTATGGGCTCAACTCAGTATTTAAGCTGAGCTCCTTGAGGACCAAAAAAAAATACGGATGTGACTTCTACTATACAGAAATAAACTGTACAAGAGAAGGAAACTTTAGACGAGGGACAGGGGAATAAAAAAAACCAGGAGGACGGTGGATTTGTTTATAGTTTGTGGATTTGACTAGGCATTTAGCGTATGAGAGAGAGAGAGAGAGAGTTGTACGTTTATGTTTATGGATGGACGCTGTAAAACTAAAGTAAAAAGTAAAAAGAAAAAGAAATTGGGGGAAAGCGATCATTTGTCTTTGTCCACTTACACCACAGTGCTCGTCAAAGTTGGTTGGATTATCCGTGAGTAAAGTCTGTGTTTGGGTGGAGGCTTCCATGGGGAAGGCTGTTGCGGTGCTTGTGGCCGTGGCTGGAGCTGTAGCTGTAGCGGTGGAAACCCCGATGCTCCCATTCAGCTGACGAGTCAGCGAGGAGTCAGGTGGTGTGCCCATCGTAGTGGTCGTAGTCGACGTACTCGGATTCGGATTCGTATTCGAATTCGAATTCTCGATTAGGATTTCGTTCAAATTCAAATTTAACGTACTTGAACAGGTCGAGTCTCGCTCAGAAGTCACTCCACAGGGAGAATGACCGTCCATCGTTGGCACTGACGATGTTGAAGAACTCTCCCGATGGTGAAACTGACTGCTCAGACTATTCACATTCTGATTTATATTTACATTACCGTGTTGTTGTTGCTGTTGTTGTTGCTGCTGTTGCTGTTGTTGTTGCTGTTGCTGCTGTTGTTGTTGTTGTTGCTGGTGTTGCTGTTGTAATGCTGCAAGGTGTTGCAATTGTTGTTGTTGCTGCTGCTGTTGGAGGTGAATAAAAGTCTGATTTTGATTTTGATTTTGATTTTGACTATGACTGTGACTATGGAGGAGATTTGGTTGTGAGGAGGAAGACGATGAATCTTCCAAACTGTCTCCATTTCCGTTCCCAATGGCCATCGACATTGACATGGACATGGGGAGGGATCCATCTGTCCCAACTCCCACACCAACACTGCAACAATTCCCATTCTCCTCCTTCCCTTCCTGCCAAACCAAATTCACATTCAATTATCGTCAGTTCTTTTTTTTAGACATTTCCATTTATTGTATTTACAATCCAAAGTACACACACAAATCCTTTTTAGTTCATAAAATTGCTCCGTTTCCGTTTCCTTTTTTTTTTACTTTAAATCATTTGTATTTCTATAGTGTTTCTAAACGCAACTTTTAATAGTAGAAAATTCGTTCATAATTTGACCAAGGTAATGAAGGAAAAATCAGTGTCAAAAATGTAAAGACAAAAAACTATAGTTGAATGAAAGTCAACTTGTTTATTGATATCAAAATAGGAAAGAGTGGGCAAAAATTGAGTGGGGGGAGGGGGGTGTGTGTTTAGAGTGGCTTACATGTAAATCTCTAATGTTGTTGGTATTGGTGATGCTGACAGTGCCATTGTCGGGGGAGCTGAGTTGGTAAATATTGAGCATATGAGCTGCCTGAACATGAACCATCAAATCCCACGCCGAGTGAAATGAGTCTTTGCATTGTGAACATAACAAGGAAGCGGGTTCTTCTCCGGTCTCTGCAAAATTCAAATTTGTTAAATGTCAACACTTTCTTTCACTTTTTCCTCCGTCTCCCTCACACACAAATCGATCATTTTCATCATGCAGTTGTCGTCTCAAAAAACAAAATAAAAAAATTGATGGACGGACAATAGCATTTAATTATTTTACTGATAATTTCCCTTTCTATATATTACTCTATTTTTTCAAATTTCCAACACCCACAAGAAAAAAGCAAAAGCCAAAGAAAACAAAATGAACACTTTGCAGAAAAGTAAGGACAAATCCCATAAAAATGACAAAACTCTTGAGCCTCCAAGTCTGCTGAATAATTTTGTTTTTATTGTTGCCCAATCGTAATTTTGGTCATGATAATAAAAATAAGGCAAACAAAACATCTGGTGACTGTGCGGCTCTTTGAAATTCTAATCGAATTGCTTATGGCTTGTCCGAGCAAATTCCTTCATTTTGATGACCCATTTCATATAGTTTTATTATCATACTGATATTTGAGTATTTGAGCTTCAAAGTCCCTTAATTGTTTCTATTTTCGTGTCCAGTCATTACGGAGTGTGGAGAGTGTGGACGATTGTGAATTTTAGTAGGAGTGTGTGCTATATCTGAAGCTAATGGTGATTACAATCGCTTTTGTGAGACACATTTGTTTTTCCAAGCGCGCGCAGGAGGGACAAAAACTTTCTTTTTTTTGCTTCCCCCAAATGCAGATAAAAAGCTCCCCATAAAATAAAAATTAAATAAACTTTTGTGTAATTTTAATTGTATTAAAGGTAATTAAAGGAGTTTCGGTGCGTGTGCGAGTCATTAACGCCGTGTTTATTGTTCACAACTACAGTCAAAATGTTCAATAAAAAAAAAATGTCGTCTTCCTCTGAAGGGCAAAAAGGAAAAAAAAAGTCTTTGAGCAATTGAAAAGAGGAAAAAAAGAAAGTTTGAGCACGTTCAATTAATTTTTTTACGTTGCGTTTCATCGCATTGTGGTTGGAGTTGGAACTGAGACTGGTTGGACATGGAGCATAATGGAACTCAGCTTAAACTTGTAATGTGATCAAAGAGCCATCAAGAGCAGATGCCAAGTCCAAGTTCTCTTTTGTTCTCATCCCAAAAAAAAAAAATCCAGAATCCGAAGCATCCCAGCCTGTACACTTTTTTTCCTTTTCATCTTCTGACATTCGAGACAAGCAAGCCAAATTGGAGTTGGAGTTGGGTCTAATAATCAAATAAATACTCTGGCAACTCTTTTAGTTGTACGAACTTGGCTTATATCAACTGAAATTATTATTAAATACTATAGTCCAAGATAAATACAAATGGAATCTATGCGAAAATTTTCAAGTTTTTTCTCAGTTTTGCTTATATATAATTTTATTATGAAAAACAATTGTCCAAATTGTCAGCAGGAAATTTCCCGATTAATTATCGCTTCCAGCCTAAAAAAAAACTTTCCGTCTTTCGTTATTGAATTTCGCAGTAGTTAAAACATTTGACAGTCGACAGTCTGAAAGTAAAGACCCAAAACGCGCAAAGTCCATACAAAAAAAAAGAGTTAAAATATCCACAAGGAAAATTTCAGAATAGCAGGATATTCAAAAATCAATAAATCGAAATAAAAAAGCAGTAGTTTTAAATCTCCAAATACTTTGAAACGCACACACAAAACAAGACACGTCAGATTGAAAACGAGACGGAATTTTGTAGTTTTGTCAAAATGTAAGAAAGAAAAAAAAGTGGGAACTCACTCGCTTTGCACCCGTTGAGCACGTGACATTTACATGTAAATCGGAGTTTACAGTAGTTTTTCTTATGCTCCATCAATTGTTCTATCTCAGAGAAGAGCTCTCGGCAGTTCCCACAAATGAGGATGTCCGGAGTACCTGTGAATCCCAATCAAAATCTGTTATTAGTTCATGTACACACACACACACACACGTATTGAAAAAGGGATTCTCAAACTTTTTTTTACCATGCCTTTAGTTTTACCATGACCATGGTTTATATACAGATACACTCACGCTGTAGGTAAATGGTAAATGGATGGTGAGGGAGTTAATAGTTAATGGATGATTATGATAAAGAATATGGAGCAGACATTAGCGAATGGACATTCCCATAAATTCCTATCTATTTTGTGTACTCTGTTTGGAGTAACTGTAACCGAGTATTTGTGATCATTTAGAGTAAGTGCAGGCATACATACAGTACAGTACAGATCGTATAACATAACATAACATAACATATACCGTGGTTGCATGTGGAAAGGTGAGTCTCCATGTTCTCGTGTACGTTTAAATATCAAATTTATCCTTTGTTTGGAGAGTCTGTGGAGTTTGCCAATGGCCATATCAAATCCTTGGGCTCTAATCTCAAGACAAGGAGAACAAACACGAAGACCAGGAGAAAATATAAGTATGTGGAAGAAGTAGGGTGGAAGCCTGGAAGCGAAAGAAGAAGAAAACTCTCGTTTCCCTCCTGTGCATGTTCTGTCCTCCTGTCAGTTGTGTGGCTGTGTGTTTGAGAGAGAGAGAGAGAAAGAGAGGGGGAGAGAGAGAGAGAATGAAGGAAGTCGAGGAGGCGAGAGCGACATAAGAAGTACAAACGACGAAACAAAGTTTACTTAAATCACTTATCACTTGTGTGCAGTCTTATAGAAATTCTCTCTGAATTTCCAGCTACATGCACATGTGAGCTCGAACACACATACGTACACACACCAATGCCAATACACGTCCATATATATCTGTATAAAGTTGGTTTTTAGATATATTCATAAGGGGGGGGAGAACGTAATAAGACAAATGGAAAGTAAGTTGTTATGGTTCGGACTAAACATAATAGCTTTCTCCCCAGAGACTCACCAATTCAACTACAACTCGAAGGGAAACAACAAACTTTCTCCCTCCGTTCGTTCGTTCGTTCGTTCATTCGTTCGTTTGCTGGTTGGTCTGGACTATGTACAATAAATTATACAGATATTTATTTACTCAACATCCAACATTTACTCCCCGACTTTCTCCGTCCTCTTTCCTCTTTCTCTCTCCCCACTTGTTCCCATCAATTCTCTTCATATTTATTACTTTTATGGCTTTTAATGGACATTTTTTTTTGTTGGAGAGCAAGGACGGATTTTTATACCCTGATCACACACAAAGTTCCCTTTCTTTTCCCCTTTTCTTTCTTATCACAATCTCAATCACACATCTGCTCCAAATAAACCAATTCATTCCCTTTATCACTCCTTTGGATGGATAACGGGAATCACTTCTGTGTCTTTTGTTTCTTGTTCCATTTCCCATTTGTCTCCTGTTTCGAGAGGTGACCTCAGGTCATTTCCCATCTGCCAGCTGTTAAACCATTTTCTATGGTGTATTAAAAAATCCGAATGGGAATCCAATCCTAATAAAAAAACGGATCTTTTGATATAAAAAAGAAATATTGTGTTGGGATTTTCCACAAACTTTTTTTTCAGTTTTTTGTTTTTTATCTCTGAAGAAATAAAAGGGTTGAATAAAAGGGAGAGCCATGAGATTGATTGAACTTGTACAAAAAGGAAATTAAATAGTTTTTAGAGCAAGGAAGTTCCTTTGACAAAATAATAATAGAATAGCCGACGGTCTCAGAAAATGGATAACTGATATGAAAAAAACTAAAAAAAAAAAAACTGGGAACTCTCGTGAAATATAAGAACGGATTTGAAAAAGTAGAAAGAGTTGCATGTATAAAAATAATATGCCCGAGTCCAGATTCATCATTTGTCAATTGTCCTTATCGTCGTTGGAAGGTCAACAAGATTTCTCTCCTCTCAATTCCCAACAGATTTTCAACAAAAAAAAAAAAAATGGCAGAAAGAGTGGAGAAAAAAAGGAAAATTGGACCATTCCTTTTTACGGGGTTTTGTGTGGAAATAGATTTTCTACGTTTTACTTTATTTTTCGTCCGTCAGTTCCGTCCTTTCTCTTTTGGCTTTCTTTAGCTATTCTATTCAAAAGGGAGACGGGGAACTTGAAAGTTAAAAATGGAGAAAGTATTTTACCAGGGATTTTTTCAAGTTGATTGAATTATATTTGCTATTTTCTATTCCTCATAGATAAATATCTGTAGTAAAATCCTAGTTATTTGGTGTACAGACTACAGATATAAAATAAACTCTTCTTCTTCTTTTTCTTTGTCTTTGTCTTTCCCTGTCTATGAAATAAAATAATAGCGGAAATAGCTGGAAGGGACTCAAAGTGAATTGGACATGGACAATTTACGCATATATTTGAGTTTGAGTATCATTTGGTTGACGTTGGCATTGGCTGGCTGTCTGTCTGGCTGGCTGGCGGGGTTCGTTGTTAGTTAAAAGGTAGTTCAAAGGGGAACTACTGTACAAACTAAAAACCACGAGCAGCACTGAAACAGAGAGGAACTGAGGAAAGCTGTAGAATGTTGAGTTATAATGTGCAGCGTGTAGTGAGTAAAAGAGTAGAGATGACTAATACCCGTACTAAAAAAATGCTTGCACTCACTCATTTCAAACACACACACACACACACGCAGAGAGACGTGTAGAAATGTAGACAAGAAACCTTGGAGCCTTTCCACCGAGTCCTCAAGTATTCCGATTGAGTATTCTTTGATGTCATAAATAGTGAGTGGAGATTCCAACTGAAATTTACTTTCCTCTTCGAGACCTCGAAACAGGCAACGAGAGCACAGAGTTGAAAGCAAATGAGTGAGAGAGAGAGAGAGAGAAAGAGAGAAAGAGAGTCCAATAGTCAAAGTAACAGCAGTCCAATTCATTCATTTCATAAACTTTTCACGAGAAATTAATTCTTTCCTTTGGGCTCTCTTGTAATTAACTAGACCAACTTGAGACTCGCACACAGTACAGTTTCCCAGAACAAGCACCAGAACAAGTTGTAGTTGGTTGGCTTATGATTCTCTCTATGATCAAAAGAACTGCTCTGAGCTTTTACTTTCTCTCTCTCGCTTTCCCTCTCTCTCTCCCCTCTCTCTCCTCCTTTTCCGTTGAAGGAAGCAAAGGCGTCATTTCTATCCCTACAAAAAACCGTCCTCTCCCTTTTCCCTCTCAAAAACTATTTTGATTTCTATTTCTATTTCTGTTTCTGTTTGGAGTCCTTTGGGCATTTTATTTTTATTTCCCCATGTCCTGGTCAGATTTTTATTGTTGGAGGGTTCCTGAAAATCTCCCACAATTTTTTTTCACACACCACCCAACACCACCAAGAAAAAAAACGAGTGCCAGATGAACTCGAGAGTTTCTGTCTCTCTCTCTCTCTCTCACTCTCTTTATGATTATATTTTGTTCTTGGTACAGTACAGACTTGGAAGGGTAGATGAGTACAAAAATGAGAGAGGGAAAGAGAGAGAGAGAGCGAGCCTTTATTATTATTTTTATGCCAGGAGAAAGATTCTGTGGTATAGAAAGTAAGTATAGTGATGGTTAACTCACAACCAGCCAACATTGGGACAGTCGAAGGGGGAAAGCATAAGCATTGTTTAATGATCCCGAAATTTGACTGTATTTATACTTTATACACAAAAGAAATAAAGACCACATGTATTTTTATTTTTGTATATCACATTGGTATGTTGGCTATATTTGTATTTGTAGTGCTCTCTGAGCACTCTCATTAACTGCAATATTAAAGAAGACATGAAGCAAAAGGGAGTCCTGGCTGTAGAACTTTCAAGTTGAAGGTTCCATACTAATTCCTCTTAGTTTTCTGTTTTGACATTTTGTGTACGTATGTATGTACAGCTTAGAAATTCTAATGTGACAGCTTGTGTCAGTACAAGTGGGAGGAAAATGTACACATAGAATATGTAGACGGACATAAATTTATCTGAATTCTCCAACGGAACAATAAAACAATAAAACAATTTGTTTTGTTTTCCTTTGTTTTGTTATGGAAAGGGAGAAAAACAAAAAAACAAAAGCACAAGTTGGATTTAAGAATTGAGTGCTGTGAGGATGAAGATGAGAATGAGGAGGGAAAATGGAAATTTCTTTTGGTTTTTGTATTTGTATTTGTACATGCTATGGAGGATGAGGATGAGGATTGAGGACCAAGTGTTGCGAGTAATGGAAATCAGAGGAGTGACAGAGTTTTGGTGACAGCCCAACTCACAACTCTCCACCACAGTACAAACGAGTTTTTTTTGCTTTTTCCGGTTTCGACGACTAATAACATTTTTTCCCCCAATTTGTACGATAAGCTTACAAATACATTGTACAAATAATATGAAAAAACTTAAAGAGCAGATGTGGTGAAGCATTGTGAGATTGGCGATTCAAAAAAAAAATAGAGTCAGGCTTGAGTACACATATTTCGGATCCTGTACATTTTTTATCCATTGAGAAAGAGAAAGGATCGCTGCTGTATAGTGATGTTTAAAAAAACACTGAGGAGCATCTTTTCCCAACTAAAACCCACTTTGCTCTGATTTATTTGACAGGGAGCAGAGCAGAGCAGAGAATGCGCCGAGAGTTGGTTGGGAAAATGAAAAAAGATTCTTATCAAAATCCAATTGGAGTCGGTAGTTCAATTCAAAATGACCTCTGAATTCTGAATTTCATGCTCACTCTATTTAAATTATAATTACATGTTTAACAAAATTCGTTTTAATCACTCTTGTCTCCCTTTTTTAAAATTAAAAATCAAAACTTTGTTTTTTGATTTTGATTTTTTTGGGGGGTTTGTCAGTTCGCCTCGTGATAAATCTTTCCATTTCCATTAGACGTTTTTCGGAACAAAATCTCTTGTGTTGTTTTCGTGCGTCTTCAAAATGAATTATTGTTATTGTTTGACAGCTCCCAAGATTTGTCTTTAAGTTTGAGTTTACGTTCATGCTCGGAGGCAGGATAAAAAAAACAGGGGTTTTGTTGAAAGACAAATGTGATGGAATTTCAGTTCATATGTAAAATGTAATTGTGAACTCTCGTTTTCGTTTTACAATCATTAAAATTTCAAAGTGTGGGTTTTTTTTTTTTACGTACATGTATAAATCCGTTGAGAAATAAATGAAAGAAGTTTTTTGTTGTTGGACTTACTGTAGGATTTGAGGTCGCAGAGTTGTGTGTTTGTGGGAGGATTGCTGGGATATGCTTTATTTGGCGATGGAGGTTTGGCAATGGGTCGCGGTGTGGCAGTCGGAGGCACATGAAGTCGGGCTCTTTTCATCGGTGGAACCAGCCGGGGTGTTGGGAAACCCACTTGAGCATAATAACTGTTCAAACAAACACACACACACACAAAATACACATGTACAATTAATAAATACATCATCAACTCCCAAACATTATACACACACAAAATAAATTAGTAAAGTAATTGGCGCTTTTTTGGCTATTTTCCCATTAAACTACAGATATTTTCATTTAAGTGAGCATTTGTTTATTAATGTCTGTGTGAAGGGCTCTCTCATTTCAAATTCTAACGAGATTTGCTATAATTTAAAGAATTCCCACATTCTCAAGCGCCTCCCTGAAGAAAGTCACGCGGCTAGAACGGCTATAAAAATTGAGAAAAACAGAGAGAGAGAGAGAGAGAGAGAGAGAGAGAGAGAGAGCTGTAAATGAAAACGGTTTTCTGAGCCCATCAAGTTAATGCAGTCCGTATAAAATATCCATTCCCAAGTGAGAACCAAATAATATCTGTAGACTCGCAAGGAGAATGGAAATTAAAAGCTGGACAAACGAGTGTATTTTCATATCTCTTTAGAGCAAAACGAGAGAGAGAGAGAAGTGGAAAGATTTTATCACAGAGCTCGTCTCCCACTCTCAAAATCTTGGTGGTGGAGAAGAAGGAGGATATTTTTTTTGATGATAAAGTGGTAGCGATATATGTGAACGGTGTGATAAAATAAAAATGGAAATGAAACCTAGTTTTGAGATTTTTTTACTGGAGATTCCGCCACTATAAAATACAAATAAATGTCCATTTCTTTGTGTAAATATACAATATATACATATAAAAATAAAGCATGAACATGAACTCATGTGAGATATCCAATAATATACACGGGGAAAAAAAATCCTACATAGGTATCTGCTAGCTGTATGTGTTTGAGTATTTGACAAAGAGGAGTAGGAATCCTAACGAAACTAACGAAAGACAAGTCTGCTGATTCTATTCTGTTATGAGCATGAATAAAAGACGGCATTAAAATGAACGACTCGTCAATTTCGCTCAAGTCAGTTTCTTTTTACAGGGTCAAAGAAAAATGAAAAATGCAAGAAAACTGGGAGGAAATCCTTGAAACCTTTTTTCCTTTCCTATACAGATAGTTGTTCTGGTCTTACGCGAAGGAAAAAAGAAGAAGAAGAAACTTTGAGAGACTCTCGTGTATTCTGTACAATGGAAATGTACGAGATATTTGAATTGCATCGTCAGTTGGAAATTATCTGCATTCTGTATTGTGAAATTACCCAAAGATAGGAAGGACGAATATTTTTCTTCTTTTTTTTACTACATATACAGTTTACAGTCGGCAGTTATACAGTTTCCTCCTCGTCTTCGTTGGTGAGAAAAGCACACGAGCGACGGAATCCCGGACTCCTCACGAACATTCTCAAATGACAAGGACGTCAACGATATCAACGAGACAGACACGTTTCCATATTCTGTATGAAAATCTCCGATGGAATTTCTACAAGCCTTTCTCTCTCTCTCTTTCTCTTGCATTGTTACCATGTGAATTTGAATGAAATGTTGTTGGGACATGGGAAACGACGTTGACACGTATCTAATGGGGGACCATCTGTGCCAAATATCATAAATTCATGGGTGCACAGATACAGGAGCCAGTGGATTTTATTCCTCCATGAATTTCCTCCACACCGAATCTTTAGTTGTACATATATTCAAATGCAGTTTTTCTTTTATTAAATTTGAGAATTTGGGAACGTCTGGGGGGGAAGGCGAGATAAATAAATTGTATTAAAATCAAAAGTATTTGTATAAAAGAGAGACGAGAGGAGGAGAGGACGTCGATACTCAAAACAAAACTTGGCTAAACACTAAAGGAAATAAAAAGGTCGGGAGAGAGAGAAAGAGGGAGAGAGAGAAAGGGGAGAGAAGGGAAGATGCTTAGAATTTGAAATGTTAGCTGAACTACCATCAAATGAATGATGAGCCCAAGACAAATGTGAGTTGGGCTAGTTATTTCACAATTGACAGCTTATAAACGTCAGACCATTATCCCTCCATTTCCCCTCCTCCATCTCCTCCTTCTCCTCACAACCTTCAACTTCCCATTTCCAACTAAAAAACTAAAAAACTCACCACATCCTTTCCAATACCTATCGTACGTAGAACATTTCTCTAGCCAATATACAGACTGAGGAGTTGAGGCTAAGAGGAAAATCCTTGGAGAGTCAACGGAGATACAGACAGCAGCCTCAAAAAAATCCTCCCAATTCTCCACTGAATTCTTTTCTCATTCACATAACATTTCTTTCACTTTCCTCTCTCTCTCTCTCACACTTTTACTCTTCGTCAGTTTTGCTTGATCATGGGTTTTCACGTCTGAAGATCCTCCATCTCCTTCTCTTTCTCTTTAATTTCCACTCTTTCCCCATTTGTTAGTAGGAGGATTCTGTGTGAGAGGAGTCTCAAAAGTCTCAAAAGAGAGAGAGAGAGATAATGGCCATTCGGACTCCTTCCTTTCTCCTTTTCCTTTCTCTTGTGATTATCCCAATTCTAAATGAAATTTACTGCACGAACGTCCATTTATGTAGCCATCTAGACAAATCGTACTTGAACAAAAGAAAAAAACGATTTCCAAGAACACTCCCTCATTTTCTTTCTCTCTCTCTTTCTCCTTTTCTCTCTCTGTCTTTTAATTATTATCAAATTCTTTATTCTGCCTTGAGAATTATTTCCCCATGAATTTAAATCAGCGGCCGGAGGAAGGGGAAAAATTAAATACATAAATGAATGTTTAATTTCATCTAGATTTTTGTAGTCTGTGTGAAAGTACGTATAATTCCCTAGCTTGAGCTGTATTTTTAAGTCTGTGACTGTGACTGTGAGGAGACTAAACTTGAGAAAAAAGTGTGTTTACATTGACATTTATCGCTTTCAAGCTAATGGCTTGCTTGGTACTTTGTACTTTTGTAGTTTTGTAAATAGTTTGACTGTGTGTTGGGTGAGCTTGAGAGTTTTTTCCCTCGTTTCGGCCATAAAAGCAGCAAGTAACTGGTAGCTGGAAGTGTGTGGCTGCTGGCCCATGAAACTAAACAATTATATCGTACAACTGCATTTCCAGTTGTGCGACTCACATAAATTTGACGAGCTCTACTTTTCTTTCTCTCTTTCTCTCTCTCTGTTGAGTTCCTCGAGGAGACGGAATTATCTTGTTTGCTTAGTATTTAGAACATGATCATTGTGATTATGTATGAGAATTATTAATGATTAGGAAGGGGGATTTTTTTCCCCGGCGTGACTGCTGAGTTGAGTACTCAAATTCAAATCAAATTTGCCATTGGAATAGTTGATCCTCGAGCTCTTTCATGTTGTACTTGTGTAGAAATTAAAGCATTTTCAAAATAACATCTACATAGTTGATCGTTTTTGTAGGGGTCATAACCCAACACAATATCTTTCATATAACTTGACTGTGTGTCTGTCTGTGTTAGTGTGTGTGTGTATATTTCTGCGCTTGTGACGGGGAGGCAAAAATGATTATTTTTATTTTTAAACTCCGTTTTCAAGTCCTATAGATAAATTCTGATTTCTAGAATTGGCAGGGGACAAACGTCAAAATAGATCTCTCTCGTATTCTCTCGCCCACCATATTTCCAGTTCAACGCGTGAAGAAAGATGAACATGAATCACAAAATGAGTCTGGATTTGCAGAGTCGGACAACATTTGGAGTTTTTTTATAACTTTGACAGTTGTCATCGTCATCCTCATTTGCGCTTCGCAAATTACAATATTTTCTATCTACACAGAAACACACATGCGATAAATGTACAGATAGGTATAAAACAAATAGAAAATTGATGGAAATAATTAAAATCCTGGGCTTACCTATCATAGTAGTAGTCCCTGTGTGGAAAAACAAACAATAAACATTTGATTAGCATCACATTATTTTACTTTCATTCGCACATAGTTTATCAAATTGGGCTTAGGATTGAATTATGAATTGGAATTGGTTGGATTAATGAGGAAATGTGTAGGATCCGCAAATTTCTTCCATGTATTTACAATGTAACAATTTTCATGAGGTCAGACAGCGAGAGGAAAACCAATGAAAGAAACAACATGAAAATGTTATATTTTCTCTTTATGTGCTGCATTCAATTGGCAATTGTTTGGACTCCATGTAGAGAAAGTTGAGAGGATTAGGAAGAAGATCAAGTTTTCCATGGTTCTCTCTCTCTCTCTCTCTCTCTTTCTTTTCAGACTGTCTACGGATATTGCGTATTTATTTAGGAAAGACGTGGATTCGAATTCGTCGGGATTGGAAATGGATGTTGACATGAGTCCAATGCCAAATTTCAATGTTCTCTTGTCATGCTAACATTAAGACTCCGACACCGACGACAACGACAACGATGACTACTCTCGAGTCTCGAGTACATGTGATTGTTCTTGTGAGTTTTGTAAATGTTCCTCTCATTCTCATCACGAGTCCGTTTCTTAAATACCACAGCCAAAAAGCATATCCATGTACATACGTATACAACATAGTTAAGCTTTAAGCTCCTTTCCTTCCTCCATCCACTCTGACTCTGACTCTGATCCTCCCGTGAGCTTCTTCCCATTCGGAGATAGATTCGGAGATTCAAAGAGGAGATGGATTGACAATTGGCACAGCATACAGAATACAGAGTCAAATATTATGGCCGAGAGCTCATACCAAAAAAAATCATCTCATGACGAAATGTGTAGGTATCTACACACTACACACCTTGACTAACGGTTCTCAAGACAGAAAATGCATAACACGTCACATTCTCCACGTCTTGAGCTGTACATTTTTTGTATTGCATGTACAATGTACAGTCATCTCGTTTTTCTGTGTTTACTAAGATATTTACACACAAGAACACACATCACACATCATGCAGACGACAATGTGAGCCGCATCAGACCAAATTGACACGTCGAATCATTAGTCTAAGTGATGACCCAAATTTTCCCAGTCACCTCAAACATGGTCTGCATGTATTCTGTATCGACTCCCAAAGGAATTCCACATTCCCTTTCCTCAATACTCAATATTAAATTAAAAACGTTTCTTTTTCGTCCAGTTTTTTTAAATGGATTCAATTTCGGTTGTTTGAATTTTAATCGTGATCGGATCTGAGAGGGAAATTGGGTTGATTAAGATATTTGATTACATATATCTGTACATATACGATATCGTTTGAGTGAGGGCTCAAGAAACAAAAATAAAGTATTTTTGTTTGTTCACAAGTGCAATTAGACTAATTAGACGTTGTACGACCAAAGAAATTGGTGCTCTTTCAGAATAGTCCCATCATGTTGGGAGTGGAGTATGGAAACGAATGCCAAAAACTTGGTGGAATGAGGCTCAGTTTTCTGTTGCAATTATGGATGGAGATGGAGAAGAAGGAGAAGGAGAAAAAGCTTGTAAATTGCCAACGGGTAGACTCGACTTGACTCGTCAGGATTGACAGACAGACAGACAGACAACCAGTCGTTCCTTCTTTCCTTCATTCGTTCGGTAGGTTGTGGGTAAGGGGAAAAAAAAAGTTTGCAAGTTTTGCCAAAGTTTGCAAGTTGAAAGTTGTACAGGTGCATAGTGAAATTAGAGAGAGTCGAGTGACAAGTTATGCAAGGGAAACAAAAGACAAAAAGGACACAAAGAAAAGAGGATGAGAACAAAAGCTTTTCCCTCTGTCTGCTGTGTCTGTGTCTGTGTGGTGTCTGTGTGTTTGGAGTTTCGTTGTAACTCTCCTGACGGCTGACACCCATATTGAAAAAGCCAAAAACAAGCACAAGCGCCAAACAAAGACAAAAAGACAAAGACAAAGAATACAAAAGTTAAAACCAGTGCAGTGGAGAGAGAGTTGACTATGTAGAGTTAAATAGAAACGCGGAATTCATGGGATTTAACGAACCACGAAGCAATTTAAACCACAAAATAAACTCGGAGCGCAACCCGAACCCCAACCAATCGACAACACGGGAAAGAAAGAAAGGAAAACGCAAACGAAAAGGAAAAGGAAAATGATAACAACTGGGATGATTGTTTGGTGTATTGATATTGGATGATTGTGAACTCAAGACTGAGAATTGAGAAACTCTGACAATGACCCGGCACACACCACTTTTTTGCTTATTTTTCATGCAGCGATGGAGCAGGCAGGATTCAGTGAGTCAAACGAACAAACGAATGACGGCTTCACAGGACACACAAACAAACATGGGAAATGTTTGTTCATCGTTTAGAGGGAACTCAAATGAGGAATGTGTAAAAGTGTAATGTAACTGTGAAGGGATCCCAATCCAACGAGTCACGTACACTCTAATTGCTTGTAAAAAAAACTTGTAGACATCTGTGACGGTTTTTAACTACCAACAGAACAGAGCCACAAGTCAGGAGCAGCATGAGGATTTCTACATTAGTCGAACCCTCCCTCCTTATTTCCAAATACCAAAACACCAAACACCACACACTACACATATGTAAAGAATACCGAGTACCGAATATTACCAAGTTTTACACGCATAAACTCTAAACTTCCCTGTATATCGTACATACAGATATTAATACGATATACTTACATGCACTTCCAAATACCACTAAATTGTTATTTTTAACATGAGGATGTGCGGATGAGGAAAAGAGAGGGTGAGATTTGTTTGTACTCAAGCTACAGCCCGTTTTGTTCTTGGTCAAAACTCAAAAAACTATTTTGAGAAAATGAATGAATGAAAGAGAGAGAAAATGGGGGGAAGAGTCAACTCACCAGTCGTTTCCAGTTTTGGCAATGTTTTGTCTCTTCCTTCCAGTCTGGTGGGCTTTGGGCTCGGCCACCATGTTCACATCTAACAAATCAAATCAAATCACACGATACAATCAGTACAATTCCCTGTTTCATTTTCTGTTATCAGGAGATTTCATCATCATCATCATCATAATTATATTGAAATTCCATATGCGACCGATTCTTTCCCTTTACTTTTCTATATAATATACTTTCTCTATTTTCTGTACTATGTACAGATATACTCGTACATATAAAATTAAATGGAACCTCCACAAATTTACACTGTCCAAAACGACCAAAAGGACCGAATAAATTCTCAAAGTGTCGTCCGTGAATGGAGTCGAGAAGAGAAAAAAAACATGAAAAAGTGTTTAGGGAAAAGTTGATTCAGCTAAAAAAATAAAAATTGTAAATCGTAATTTATAGTGCGATAAAGAAAAAAAAAACTCTGGTGTGCTCGTCGTTTTAGGAAATCACTACATTTTCCTTGGGATTTCATAATGATAAAAAAAAAAAAAGTAAAAGTTCTTTCTTCTCGAGAGACTAATTTTTATAAGGTCCGACTCTCCATTTCCTTATCCTTCTTTATGAAATATGGTTTTTAATCGGGTAAAGTGGATTTCCCCAGTTGACTCATCGAGCAAACTAAAACCAACCTGCCCCCTCCCCCCCCAAAAAAGTACCTTCACTTCATCATATATATCGTACATTTTCCCCCGTTAAAAATTCCTTTGGAGAAGTGAAGGAAAGTTTTCTTGTTGAATGACCATAAGAAAAATGATAGGGATTTTTTTCAAATTGAGATTTGGCTCATCAAAGTGAGCACTAAAGGGATTTGAAGGACAGGAAAATGTGGGGAGGAAAATCTCAAGATTGGATAATAATAGAATATAATCATTATTAAAAGGACAAAAGGTTTTGCTTGTTTTCCTCCATTCATTTCAGGGAAATCCAAATTCAAATCCAAATCCAAGAGAATCACGTGAGTTTGGAGTGTGTGCATTCAGAAACAGAAACAGAAACAAGGAAACAAGAAAAGAAGGAAGCAAGAGCAAGAGCAATCCACAGACTTGGATGAGAATTTGAGAGGATGAATAAATATTTCATAAAAGTTAATGGAGGAAATTAATTCCTTAATCGGGGGAAACATTTGCAAAGTCCTCCGAGTGGATCGAGTAAAGGAAAAAGGCTTTAAATTTTTGATAATGGTCCGAGTCGTTAATCTAAAGAAATGGAGAATCCCCATTCGTGTTTGTATACATAGGGAAAGCAATTAAATGAAGTTGGTTGTCTCGTCTTCTCCAACTCTTCGACTGCTGTGCTGTCTCTCTCTCTCTCTCTCTCTCTCTCTCTCTCTCTCTCTCTTGCTTGTCCACAACTCCACACAAAATACCAAATACCAATGACAATGGAAAATGGCACAATTGAGAATCTCAATCTACGATATATAGCAAAGCGGAGTAATGGCCAAATATAACATGAAATATCCATTAAATCCTCCGCTCAATTCCCTTTCTCTCTCTGCACTTTTGAATTGGGGGGAAACAAAAGTGAAATCCAGGTACACGCACAGGCAACTCTACAACTCTCCTGCTCCATGCCATGCACACATAAAATGTCTCATACAATACAGAACCAGAACCGGTACAAAAGTTATGGAGCTCTCTCTCTCTCGCTCTCAAATAGACAAGTTCCACATAAATCCTCGTTAACTATTGAAAATGAAAACTATTTAAAGATTTAGTCATTCCCGTTTTTGTTCTTGTTTCTCTTTGCGGACAAAAGCCAAAAAGTCAATTCAAAAATTATCCACTCGCCAAAAATTCCTCGGCCCCCCTCAAAACTACACAAATCGAAGAGAGATTGACTTTTTTCCATGTAGATTTTCCTAGTCAAAATGTACAAGAGAACCTACATAAATATCTGTATAAAGAGGAATATGGAGAAGAAGCGAAATAAGGCGTCTTTGGTTACGGGACAAAAGACTTCAACAACGACGACGACGAAGTCGACGAGCTTTTAGACCTTTTTTTTTTTTTTGCAATTGTTATTATTTCTTGGCCGCGCGTTTCCTTTGCTCCGAGTTTGTGTGTGTGTGTGTGTGTGACGGTGAATAATAGATAAAAATCGTATACAGGGTAAAAGCCAAAAGAAAAAATAAAAGAAAAAAAAAAGAGTTAAAGCCGAGACTTCGGGTGCTTTGGTTTTCCTGTAGTTGAGTTTGGTTGGTTGTGTGTCACAAAAAGAATTAATCTCCGTCTTAAGAAGGACGTAGAAGTAGAAGTAAGCGTAAAAGAGGGTGGGAAAATCAGTTGAGGCACTCGCTTCATTCATTCTTCTTTGTACCGACGACCCACTCTGTGGCTTTGAATTTGAAAGGCAAGGGAAAAGAAAGACCTTGTTTTTAACACACTATAGGAAATTGAAATGGAAATGGAGAGCGAGACTCTTTTTTCCTTTTCCTTTTTTTTTTTTTTGCTTCCCTAACAAGAGAATATGGCCAGTATGGAAAGTATGGAAAATATGGAAATCTGAGAGGACTACACAAGAATCATCTTGTTAATCCATTAGAGAAGTCATGTAGATTTTTTGAACGGAAGGGAGAAGAAAGAAAGGATGTAAAAGAAGAAGAAGAAGAAGAAGAAGGAAAAAAGAATCTCCTCCTGGAATCTGAATGAGTCTCCGTTTAAAAATAAGCTCAATCTTTTGCTCCCAACTCTAATTAGAATTTCCATTGTGTGGTTCTTGGTTGTCTCAGTTGGGAGAGTTGTGAATTGGGAATTGTGAATTGTGAGTCATGTGTCTGCAATGAGCTTTGACTTTGGCATCACCCGAGAGAATTCCTCACAACCCACACACCAAATCTTATTGTGATGATGATACACAAAGTATAGTTGGACGAGTCGCGTCAATGGACTCCTTCTATTTCCCCATCTCCTGTCTTTAATCACCATGTTCAAGTCAACTAAGTAACTCTGCTTCGCCCGCATTTCTACATGCAACAACACACTCAACTAAACACAACCTCACAATTTCCTTACAAATTCAAATTCCCCATCCGGTGTAAAGTGTGTAAACTCTTTTGGCGACTTACAGAATATATTCTCTATGCAATGGATTTTTTTTTTAGATACAAAAAAAAAACATGTATTTGCAATTTGTCAATTTTTCCAATGTTTTCTCTAGTTAATTTCAAAGGGATTTCATTTCCAGATTTAATTTCCACTTCAAAATTCATAGGTAATGACTGAAGAAGGGTGAAAGTCAAATCCTCTCGAGACACATGAGAAATGAGGAAACATGTAAAAACCATTTGGGAGAGAGTGAAAAGGGAATTTACACACAATCAACCGCCTTTTCTTCTTCTCCTCCTTCTCCTTTTCCTTTTCATAGGCAAATTTGACGGCCGTCTCTCGACGACTCACATTGACAAAGTCACATTTGACTAACTCCCACTCTCTTTCTCTTCTGCACTTCCGCTTCAAATGGATTCCCACTAATCTCTTCCATCCCCCTTGTTCCGTCATCATCTCACCATCAAAGAAAAATGAGAGAGAGAAAGAGAGAAAGAGAACGACGACGACAAAGAAGAAGAAGAATGGAATGAGAAAATTGAAATGAGGGAAATAAAGAATTTTTTGTACATGATAAAAAAAACAGCTCCAGTTGGAAGTTGGAAGCCAAAGTGGTTTGAGGAAAAAAAACCAGACACTAAATGCTTGAGAGAGGAGGGCTTAAGTGCAATCAGACACGATATCCTTGGCCCCTTTTTTTCCCTTTTGTTCTTATACAGCCAACAACAGCCGAGCACACAGGTTGAATTCCAAATTCCAAATTCTAAATTCCAAAAAGATTGCCTCGTTTCATGAATTTTTATGCGTCCGTTTGAGTTTCAAAGATCCCCGACGACTGAATCACTTCCGACTCCACGCTTTATCAATTTTCATGACAAGGAATCCTTGGTAATGGCCTTCTCCATCCCTCCCTAAATCTCTCTCTCTCTATCTCAGCTATACAATACATACAATTCCGACATTCATCTTACTCTTCATACTGATTATATTCTCTAGTCCATCCACCATCCAGCCTTTGATGTAGACATACACTCTTTTCACCTTTCCTTTTTTTTTTTTTCATCGGCCTTCATCTTCAACTTGATCGTTTTTATGTGTAGCACTCTCCAACTCTCTAACATAAGAAAAAGTTCCCTTCATGTCCCTTCAAGCAAGTACTTTCACTTTCTCTCCCTCCCCACCAACTTTTACTTTTTACTTTTACTTTTAGGTTTAAGTTTAAGTTTTTATAGGTCTTGAGCCCGACCATCCATTCAAATTCCCTATTAAAATATTAAATTGAGCTTCATTTATTAAATAAACGTTAAAAGCTTGCACAATGGCAACAATGGAGATGGAGAGAGAGAGAGAGAGAGAGAAACGGAAAAAGAAAGAGAGAAAGAGAGAGAGAGAGCGATGAAAAAGTCCAAGAAAATCCACATATTCTCTCGTTCTCTCTTTCTCTCTTTCACTCGTTTGCTAATCCGTCGCTCAGTTCAAAGGAAAATCCTCTCAGTTTCCCGAGCAACCAGTTTTTGAGTCCCATTTCACGAATGAATAAAGAGAAAGTGCATGCGATTGTGAGGGAAAGAGAGAAAGGAAGAAAGAAAGAAAAATGGAGGGAAAAAGGAAAAGTCGTTGGAATCTTTGTGGGAATTGGGATTTTATAGACTCTGGAACTGTGGAAGCGACTCCCTGCCATCAACCTCATAAAATTGATGAACACTCATAAACGCATGGATTCTCTTTCTCTCTCTCTCTCTCTCTCTCTCCATCTCCATCCAAATGAAGACGGAAGGACGATAGGCAGAATATTTTATTCAGCTCTCTACAACGAAAACGACAATGACAAGGACAAGGACAATGAACGCTATGTTTGCTCTCCAACTCGACGTTTCAGCATAAAAATCCAATAAAAAGTGAGCGCCGACGAACGATTGTCCATCAGGATGAAGAATTCACAGACGGTTTTCTGCTCTCAAAAACAAAATGCCGATATTTATAATGAGAGGATGTGAGTTATTGTTATTGTTTTTATGGTGGTGGTGTATTTGGATTAGTCTATTTATATTGTTCTTTATTTCTCATGGCATTTCTACTCGGCTCTGCGAATTCAATTTCAAATTTCGTTGTGGTAAGACAATTAGAAGCAAATAATCTTACGATTAATTTAATTGTACAAAATTACAATATCCGACGTTTTCGGCATCATCGTCTCCTGTGGAAATACATAGCCTGAGAATGTACATATAGTACCTATATTTTATATTTTATTAGGGTATGATTAGACATCCTTGGAGAGATTTCAAAAGCTTTCTGGTATTGCAAAGCTGTCTATATGAATGTGGTCGCTGTGTGTGCTTTTAAATCCTTTTATATTCACTAAGTTCTATACTTATTAGCTGCGTAGCAACAACCACGCAAATCCGATTATGAGAATTCTATCCTCAACATTGAAATTTCCAGCTTGCCATGGATTCACATTCAAAATTCTATATTCTGTATTCTGATAACTCAAGCTTATTTTTGAAACCATTTTAAATCATCCCCGAGTCTGTCTGTTTGTGGTGAATTCAGAAATGATATGGTGAATGTCTCAAAACTCAAACGTGCAAACCAAATCCAAGCAACCGACTTACAAATGAAAGTCCTCGTTTTTCTCTTCATTTTTTTTATTCAATAACATACTCTGAATTCTAAATTACATTTGGAAAACTTGGGCTTTTTTTATGCTTTCCACCAACAGATTCAAATTCAGAGAACTCTTTTTTTAAAAAAAAAAAATCCAAAACTTTTTCCGTAAGTAAGCCAAAATCCGAAATGTCAAAATACACATTTTTTCCTCACAAGATTTGAGCGACCGTAAAAAAAGATTCGATTGTCAACAAAAAGTTTTCAATTCGATTCAATTGATGTAGTGATTTTTTTGCTGGTTCTCGATTTATGACGGCACTTTCTTCATTTTCGATTTTGGAGAATAAAAATGAAAAATCTCCAACTCTCTTTAATTCCGTGCATGTAAAAACCACGAGAATATCAAAGTTGGGAATTCAAATGAATAAAATGGATAACAAAAGTCTATTGATATCCACAGTGTGAGTTATAGAAATTCCAAAAAAAAGTATTGGGACAGACGAACGAGGGAAATGATGACAATTTCCAAAGCAAGTCTCAGGATTTTAGATCAAGTTGGAGAAGGCGAGAAAAGTGTAGAGAGCAGGAAAATGTGGTATTTGTTATGATCATCAAGAAGAGTCCTTGTCGTCGTTGTCACAAAGAACTCACAGACACACGGTCACAGAAAATATACCCGCAGTAACAAAAGCAACAGCACCTCTCATCCCAGCCCTTTCCCCCCTCCTCCCCCAAAAACTCATGGAAAAAACAGAAGGAGAAAAAAAAACTCGTTGGTTGTGGGTGAGAACCTGGAAAAAGTCATTATAGAATTGTCTGAAAGAAATGGAAAAAGGAAAATTTGAGAAAGAGAAAGAGAAAGAAAAAAATGGAGCTTCTTTTATTATACAGGGAGAGAGAGAGAGAGGATTGAAAGCAGGAGCTTTCCCCCCCCCCCCCTCTTTCACTTTCACTTTCCTTTTTTTACTTTGACATTCCCTCCCCTTTCTTGTTCCTGGGGAACGTATATTTCCCTTGTACAGATCAGATACAAGATTCAGATTCCTTCTGAATGTAACTTGTAATGGAGAAAGAAACTCAGAAGACACCACGAGGACACAGAGAAAAGGAAACTTATGATGGTACAAATCTAAATCTGTTGATTTTGCGGTGAGAAAACATTTGCGTCATTTACTCATGGGCTTACGAATGATCGGAAATACGGAAATACGGAAAAGGGAAAGGAAAAGGAAAAGGAAAAGGACCAACAAGAAGATTCTTTTGTACTTTATTTTTACGGATTCCCTTTCACAAATATTCACATTCAAAAGCCATTGTCACATACACACACACACACACACACAAACACAAACACAAATACAAGCACAAATACAAACACACACGGAGAATGTAAACTCTACAAGAAATCCAGGAGCCATCTGAAATGGAATCAAGATGAGATTTGAGAAAAATAGAGAGAGAGAATCTCTCAAGTGATTCAATATGTAATGAATTCATATGGAATTTCCATGAGAATTCTAAACATAAACCCCGAAACGAAACCATGAACAAATATGTACTACACAAAATGTTTCTCTCTCTCTGTCGTTCCATGTCTCTTCTTTTCCTCTGCTAAATCAACAAACACACGCACGAGCCCACGCACACGCACACGCACTCCAAGAGCTGTAAAATTCAATGGACTTTCTCCCCCTCAACCTGCATACAATGCCATTGGAAATTAAAGTGAAACCGTTAAATGTGGATTCCCTTTGAAGATATTTGCAATTTTTAGTCCATATTTGTGTGTAAGGATTTTCATTGATTCAGTTTCCCATATTGGATTTTGATAGTGGGCAGAGCTGGAAAGAATGTGATTGTCCGTGAATTCATGATGATGATGCTGGTGGTGGTGGGGAGATGAGAAATGTTGAAAAATGACAAAATGTTATGGAATTCATCTGGTTCATATTGCCCATTCCCTCGTGTTCGCTCGAGTAGATTTCAATTCACATGTGAAGCCGCTCGTGCTCAATGGATTACTCAACTCTCACATTTCATACAGTCAGTGAAGGGAGTTTCCACTCCCTCTCTCCCTCTCTTTTGCTTTCTCTCTCTCTCTCTTTTGCTTTCTTTCTCTTTCTCTTTTTACCTCCGCATGTTCATATTTCACGGGGCTGTGGAGTTTCTGAGGATTCTAATCGAAATGAGTTGAGAGAGAGAGAGAGAGAGAGAGAGAGAGAGAGAGAGAGAGACAGAGACAGAGACAGAGAATGGAGGGCGGACCGCCAATCTTTTTGTACAACCCAAAAAACCCAGAGCATATACATGTGGACCGTGTGTGTGTGTGTGTGTGTGTATTTGGTGGTGTTTGTAGTTGGGGAAGTGGTGGAGGGTTGGCTTTGCTTGGCCTGTGAATCGTGTACACATACAGGAATGAACGAACGAACAGAGTTTAGGCAAAGGCAAAAGGGGTGCAAATCCGGTTCGGATCATTCGTGCTTCCTATTCCATATATATTGTATATTGTACTGTAGTGTACTGTGGTACTGTGAACTGTGGATAGCTGTGGAGACGGCGACCCTTAAGGCTTCCACATGGTGCGAACGGTCTGACGGTTGCATTGCAAGTGACAGACACGTGCCCGCACCACGACCAACAACAACCCAAGAAAACCCGAGTAGCTCCATACACAATATATATATATATATACACACGATTTATGACCTCACCGGACATCCGAATCAACAGATTCCTCACATTTTTCCTCACAAGTTTTTACTACAATTCCCAAAGATTTCTTATCCATACTTTACTTTAGTCGGAATTTACATCATCAAACATCCCAAGAAGCAACAAGTTGAAGTTGAGACCGAAAGGACGAGAAAAAGGACAACGAAACGCCATAAAGTTTTCTTTTTGAGGAAGTTCATTCACAGTTTAATCGAATAAAGTGACCTACTTGTCATTGTGCACACTGGAAAAAAATCATTGATTTGCAAAAGTGGCCTCTGCTATCAAATATTCAAAATTGATTATACAAATCCACCGAGTTCCATTCAAATTCACTCATTTTGCCTCCGTCTTTGTGTGTGAAATTGTGAGAAAATATTAGAATTATTGGAAAAGTTAAAGGTATAGGAATTGTCAAATGTCAAATGTTCAGTGTTTATAGTGGGATTTTAGTAAATAATAAATAAATAAGTTGCAAATCTCTCTGGTCTGTGGAGAGTTGTACTCGGCAGTTTCATGTGGTCTTAAATTGACAAAGATAGTTTTAAAAACAAAGTCATAATTATTGAATCATCGTTTCACCTGTGGGAATCTCTGATTCCAACGACGGCCATCCAAATGGCTAAACGAGCTCTGAGTGACAGCGACTGCGACGATCTTTTCTCCGACACGGGCAAAGACAGGTAAATAAATACATAATAAAATAAATCCATCCTCGAGTTTCAAACTTTCAATTACTTTTGCATTTTACCTTGAGAATCTCTCTCACACAGGATTTGTCTAAATGTTCTATATATTTGACGATGAGGATTTTGATTTTGATTTTTGGATGGCAGGGCTATTTAATTACTATTTAATGTTTGATTGTATGTATCTGTAGTTGCATGACCCCGCCGGGCTCGGAGAATTGTGGGCATCATGTGAGTCGGAAGAAACGGCGAGGGATCATCGAGAAGCGACGACGAGATCGAATTAATAACAGTTTGACAGAATTGAGAAGACTCGTCCCGACCGCATTCGAGAAACAGGGTTCCGCCAAGCTGGAAAAGGCTGAAATCCTCCAGATGACTGTCGATCATTTAAAAATGCTCCATGCCAAAGGTAAACACCTCCAACCAACAACTTGAACAACTCTCATTTACTCCAGCAATTAATTAATTCCCCATTCACTCCTAACTACTCTTCATCCTTAAAACATAATTACTTAATTCTCGCTCTCTCTCTCTCTCCCTATCATTTTTCTCTATTTTTTAACCCAAAACTCCAAATTTTCAAGTCAAAAGTCATCCAGACGAAATGAAATGGTTTTAGTTAATTACTCTCCAGTTATTTTACCATTTGAAATAACAAATAACGGATATTTGCACTCGCTTCTCTCTCTCTCTCTCTCTCGATTTTAATTAAAAAGTTGTGAGATTTTCGTTCTTTATGGTTTGGATTCGAATTTGAGAAGAAGAACAAGAAAAAAAGATAGGGGAATTGGTGTTTGACAGTTGTGAGAAATGAGGTGAGTTGGAATGAAATTAGAGGTTGTCGTGAAGTTTGCGGGGTTTGAGGTTGGAACGGAGCCGCCTGGAAAATCCTCCTTTTCTACTCCCGGTAAATGTTGGATGTGGAATAGTGAATATATTTCTATGTGTGTGTGTGTGGAGAAGGAAGGAAGGCGGAGGTGGGAATAAGGAATGGTAATAATAATCTCTCCGTTTCATCTCGCACATCTCTACTGTACTCAACTCACACTGTGGTGAAGAGGATCGACCTTTGACCGTGGTCGACTAGGAAAATTATTGTCTGGCGCCCTGTTCAGGATCCCCCTTACAACTGTGTATATAATATAATATATAGGAAAAGGATATTAAATATATACTCACATGATCACAGCACGAATAAAAAGGAGAGTAGAAGTCGAAGTAAAGGAGGAGAAAACGAAGAAGAGGAAGAAGAAGAAGATGATGATGATGATGATGAGATAAGAGCAATTATCAAAAGGGCTACAACTACATACAAGCTACAAACTACGAATCCAATCTCAATCTACAGCAAGTGGGAATGGGAATGGAAGGAGACTGTAGTAGTAGAGTATCTGTAGTTGCATAGAGTCAGTTCATGGGACGACGACGACGACGACGGAGGCTGGGATTGATCAAAAGCCAAAAAGCCTCATTTTAGGAGCGGCTGTAAAACCAAGAAAATCACGTTTTCTCAATCCACACTCACCGAACGAACGAACGACCGACCGACCGACGACTCCCAACAACACAATTCACACTAAAAAAACAAGTCCCGAGTAAATATATCGTACGCCAGACTGAATACATATTCATCTGAATATATCCCAATCTCAACCCTTTCTCGCCTGCCTCTACATAACAAACTAACCAACAAGTATACATAGTAGAAGCAGAAGAAGCAGAAGAAGAAGTTGTCTTCCCGTCTTTTTCTCATCTTCCCACCAACTCAACTCAACTCAACTCACTGGTCAAGAAGCTCAAAGGAAAAGGAACGAAACAAATTCAGAATGTTGTGGATTCTCCGAGAAAAAAATCCAGTGTGTAATATCTTTTACACAGACTACGCACACACACAAACACACACACATTAAATCATAAACTGGGGAACAGCTATGAGTATGAATGAAGCACGACTTACTTGGATTTTCTCTCTCACTACAAATCTGAAATCCATGAACGTTCATCTATTAACAAGTGTAACTATATGAGTAAATATATGCATATGCTCTCCTCATAGATAGTTAAAATCCAATCGTAGAGGAAAAGAGGAGACCTACAGGTCAGTCAGGTTGTCGAGTCTAATGGGCCATCGCCAACAAGCTCTGAGTCAGTGAGAAAGAGAGAGCCAGAGAAACGACGACGAAAAAAGTTGAACACCGTTTTATGTATAGTAAAACTTTTTCTTGTTTCTTGAGTGAGAGAGGGAGAGAGAGAGAGGGAGAGCATGACTTGTTTAAATCCTTCTCAACTGTCCCACCGACTTTGTTTCTTCGGCTTTTTTTTAATTTGTATTTTGCTTTTTTTTCATTTTCGTTTCTGGATTTTTGGTGCTCTATAGCCAAGAAATTACACACATGAATAGTGGTTGTGTTTTGTGTTAGACGATGGACTTTTGAGTTGGTTTTCCCTTTTTAATGATGATCCGAGATGATCCTGTTGATATTTAATGCAGAGCCCTGCGTGATTTTGTTCTCATTCTCTCATGTGCCTTCCCCATTTGTTGAACATTGAGCAGAGTCCGTCCGTAGACATAAATTAAGCTGCTCAAGAAGCCAAAGCCAACGGAAAACCATACGCATTTTGATTCTCTCGCTCATCGCTCGTAATCACGGCCTTTCAAATCCAGAGAGGCAGCTTAATTTGAGCAATTTTTATTATATGATTATGAAATGAATATATATTCGGTTGGTTGGTTGGTTGGTCGGTCGGTCGGTCGGTGAGAGAAAATCTCTGCGGATGGTTTAACCAAAATTCAAAACAACTTTACATAGAGAGAAAGAGAGAGAGAAAAGTCATGGCTAATGGCTAATAACACACTTTAAAATTTACGAAATTCCTTGATTCATAACCAGTCAACGTCAGATGATGATGGTCATGATGATGATCATCATTTCATTTTGGCTCCATCCCCTTAAAACCCCCCTTTAAAATTTTAATTTATTACATTATATGTGAACCTCGTCTCCCGTAATTCTCCCAATTGATTACATGAAATTCCTGTACATAAATGCTTAATGTACATAATAATACGATAATAATATGCATATCATATATGTACTCATATACTTATATGTAGAAATGAAGAGATGATTTAATGTGTATCTAATAGAATAGTATCTATGTACAATATGAATATGAATTTGTATGATAGGCTTGGATGCGCTGGCATATGATCCACACAAATTTGCCATGGACTACCACTCGATTGGATTTCGTGAATGTGCAGCAGAGGTGGCTCGTTATTTGGTGACGGTGGAAGGGATGGACATTCAAGATCCCCTCCGACTTCGTCTCATGTCTCACCTTCAATGTTTTGCTGCCCAGCGGGAATTGGCCAACAAACAAGCCTCTGCTTCCTCATGGGGTCTCAATCCCCTCACTCCGAATCATTCCTACTCCATCCCCCCACCCCCTTCCTCCCATCATCATCCCCCAAATACAGGTAATTACTAATTAGTCATTCACTTCAACAACTAATTAATTGGAATTGGAATCTGTGTGTTTCATTTCCATGGGAAAAACTAAATGAGTGATTTCATCAATTGGTTTTCCTTTCTCTGTCTGTCCTTTCCCTGTGGTTGTTTCGTTTCGTCGTCGTTTAGGTGGTCTCGCAGCGCCAGCCCCATTGCAACCGGTTCAGCATGCATCCCTAATGGAAGCCTCATCCCCATCCAACCATCAAAATTACATCAGTTCTGGGAATCACACGACCAGCCCGAATATGCCCAATGATTTGAACCAAGGTCACATGGCTCAACATCATGCTCATCATCATCATCAACGGAATGGTGGTGGTGGAGCGGGTATTTTCCCCGTCACTTCCGGTGGTCACTCACATTCCCATGGTCATTCTCATCCTCACTCGGCCTCTTTAGTCCCGTCCTCACAACATAATCCCATGAGTTCCAGTCCATATGGTATGAGTAACCATCAAGTCAGCTATGTCCCAAGTACGGGTAAACCCTATCGACCCTGGGGAGCCGAACTTGCCTACTAAATCCATCCCCACCCACACACACGCACACACGTACAGTGCTCCTCCCCCCACAAAGTGTACAAATACAAATCCAGTGAGACAATAATAAGAAACTTTACGTTCGGAGTCAACAAAACTCAATTTCAAAGTAGTCTCCAGAGTATTTTTTTTCTACTATACTGCAATTTCTCCACAAACAAAACTTTCTACCATTTTGTATACAATGAAATAAATCCAGCTCACGTGTCCAACAGTTTTATTTATTGATCCTCCACTTCTCACGTCAAATCAAAGTCCACAGTGAAATACAAAAAAAAATAAACAAATGAAAATGCAACTAACAATAAATAATACTAGAATAATTGAATGCGGAATGATTTCGTCCCATTTCTTCGTAATTATTATTATTATTATTACATGTAATTATGAAATGAAACTATTTTTTGATAAAAAAAAAAGTCTAGTCATGAGAATGCATTTGGGGAAAGAATACTTTTGCATAGCAATAGAGACCTTGAATACATTTTAGAATTTTTAGATTATACATAGCCCCAAAAAATGGTGTAGCGTGTAAAGATCCATAAATAATAAACCCCGTAAAAACGTAAATCCAGGTTCGCCCGTAAGGATTTACATTTTTACATGGTCAAGAATGATTGTAAATTATAAAATAAAAATGGCAGTTATTGACGAATGAAATGAATGGGGAAAGAGAGTAAAGAGAATGAGTGAACCCCCTTTTTTTGTACTAGTTATATACTAAGTATTAAATTACGGCTACATTTTATCATTATTCAATTATTCTATACGGAATATTACTCAAAGTATGTAACTTGGAAGTGATCATAAAAATTCAAGTGTAAAATAAAATACATTTTATATGACTCTGCATTTCAGACTTATGACTTTGTTTAGAGATCTCAATATTTATATTACCCTAAACTAAATAACGTAAGTAGCTAACCTATGAAATAATCTAGTGTACTCCATAATTAAGATGAAGATGACGACTAAGCAATAATAATGTTCATATTATAATTTAAATACCTTTGTGTTTTTAAATACGTGTTTTTTTTTGTAATGGCTCCTCCAATGTATTTTCTACTAGAATGATTATTGTAAAGAATCAAGTGGGAACAAAAAAGGAAATAAAAAGAAAGACAAACGACTGTGGGATGAAAACAAATGAAATTTTTTTCCGTCTATACGTACTACTACTACTACTACTACGACTATGTAGTATATGTACATATTTTATTATTTCATACTTAATAATAATACGAGAGCATTAATTCGGATCAATCAAGCATTATCTCTCAACCATGTTCATGTATATTATTGTATATGTGACTGAACGAACTGCTTATGTTTATGCTTGTGATTGTGAATGGAGTTCAAGTTAAACTTCAACTCAAAAAATTGATTGTAAAAACAAGGAATTAAGTTTTATAGGAGCAAGTGGCAAATGAGAATGGGATGAATGGACAGAATAAGAGAAAATGAGAGAGAAAGAGAAAGAGACAGAGCATAATATAATTGATATATGTGTGGATTGTGGATGTGAACCCTTGTTGAGGGGTTGTGAAAGGGAAAGAGAGTAGTAGTACAGATAGTGTGGGTATAAATATGTACATAATAGTCGCGCGTGTGTCGCGCGACTGAGAACCTCCGTCGCTCGTCGTTCCCAACGAATTCGGCTGACTATATCAACGAAATTCATCATCGTCATCAACAACAACATGATTCCCCCGTTGAAGCAAGCAAGCAAAGAAGCGAACGAGTGTCTGTACCCTATATCATGTAGAGTACATAGATGCATATTTAAGGGTACACGTGCACTATAATACATATTCCACTTGTAAGTTGGATAGTGTAGGACTTGTTGTGATAATCGTTCTCCATGCCATGCCATGCCATGGCCACGAACGATGATGATACCTTAGCAAACATAGACTTTCCACTCTCCATCTCCATGCATGAAAATCATTGATCATGGACAACAAAACACAAAAACACCCTCAATCTCTCCATTCTCCTCACTTTCTCACCATATATATTCTCGATCATCCTCTCTCGTTTTGTATCGAGTACAATACACAATACTGTACATGCAACTGGTCCTGGTCTCGGCCAGTCTCGGGGTCGTGGGAGTCGAAATTAGAAAATAGAATACAAATCCAACTTCTCCTGCTTCTTTTTTTCTATTAATAATCATTATGATACTTTTTCTTTAGCATGTGTAACCAAAAGCAAAAAATGATGAATATCCATATAAATTTATTCCATTTCCCCAGTCAGTCAGTCAGTCAGTCAGTCAGTCAGTCAGTCAGTCGAGCATAAATTAGTACGTTTCCAGTGAGTAATTAAATAATACGGAACAAACGTTTCCTGAATCACTCGCACATGTGCAAATTAATTTCACTGCAGTCCCATTTGTTTTCTCTTGTAAGTATCCAACTTATTGTTAATTTCAACGTTCTCCCTACCGTTTCATGAATAAAAGTATAAAATGAAAGTTAATAGTGTGTAAAAATTGGGAGCTTATAGAGTTCAAGTGTGGGTGAGATAAGTCAATGTTTGATCAAGATGAAAAGACTCTGTATGTTAGGAACGAACAGTGGTTGGTCCAACTTGAGACTTTCCATGTACAGTATATATCTGTAATCTGTATGTACACACAAGGTACATTCGTCCATTTCCGTTTATTGTTGATCCCTCCTCGCCGTACTAGTCCGTGTGTGTGTGTGTGTGTGCACTGTAACCGCTTTTTATTTTATCATCTCTCTCTCACCACTCATGTGGCCACTTCATTCGTACAGCGTGTTAAAGCAATAGACAACTTCTTCCGCCTTCCACTTTGCACCATCAGACGCATACACGGATACACACACACTCACACACAGAAAAATCAATATCCAATAAAAATCACAGCAAATCCCCTGATTCGGCAAGTACTATAAAATAAATATCCGGGTGAGACCTTGAGCAATTAAAAGGAACAGTAAAAGGCCATACATAACATTGAATAGTAGCCATAATAGATTGCTCTATAACTTTGAGACTATTCTCTCCTATGCATTGAGATTGAATGCATAACAATATAATTATTCTAATTGTGTGTAATTGAGCAAATTTCCAATGAATACTGGCGAACATTCATAACGGGACAAAGTATCTGTATTGAGTCCAAATATATGAAGGTTTAAGGCTCTGACTCATTCCCTCATCAGTATTTTCTTATTGTTAGTACAAAACAAATAGTACCGAAGATGCTACAATTTTCCCGTGATTGGGGTTAACAAAGGTGCAGAGGTGTAACAGCGAGCGAGTGGTGAGTGCGAGAGAGAGAGAAAGAGAGAGAGACGCGGAGTGAGATGATGGAGTCATCTCCATTGTCGTTATACATCACTGCAAAATGAGGAGATTTTTTTAGAGTTTTTACTTGCAAAGTTTGTGCCCTAGTTCCAAGTTCTAATGTAGTTTCCGTGGCTCCTTGTTTTCTCTCTTCATGTTGGGTTTTCCTTTTCCTTTGTATATGTGTGTGTGTTGTGTATAGTAGAAGTGAAATGAGATGGTAAATGGTTCAAAGTATTCCGTTTGCCTGGGTTCCCCTAGTTTCTATACGTCCTTATGATGAATTTTACACATTTTTCCTTAAGAAACTATACGGGGAAATGTAAACGAGATCAGAGGACAAGTCAAGTGATGAAGATGGTTATGTTTTGAATCCCTCCAGCTCTACCTCAACAATCATGGTGAGCACAAGCCCACACACACGCATAACCCCACACCACGTATATCATAGGGAAAGTTTCCATTCAAAAAAGAAAAGAAAAGAAAGATTCTATAATATAGAAAATGAAAGGAAGGAACTTGGAATATGAATGAGGAAGAAGAAATTCCGGATTCCCGGTTTGTGCTACTTGCTGTGAAATATGATAATAATAATAATAAATAGCTATGTTAGCTTTCACTTTGGCATCCCCATCGACCACGCTTTTAAGTACGTTGCCAGGAAACTTTCCATCACATTTCCATTTCGTCTGACTAAAGCGGGCGTTTGGAACAAAGTGCTTTCTCTACTTACACAAAGTTTTGGTGACAACAAAAGAATTTCCTCCTCTTCCTTCAAAAAATCAAAAAAAATCGCTGGGGTTGCTTGAAGAGGAACTTGAGAATATCGGCCATTCACCTATACAGGAAAAACTATTCTGAACAGGAAAGGAAAGTGAGGAAGTTTAACCTGCTCATTTTGATATTTTGACCCAGTTTTGACTAATTTGTGACTACTCCCAATCGAACATCTAATGTTTATATCTATTTACATGTAGGTAGATCGTAGATGTAGTACAACACTCCAATAGACCATTCCATATCCACAGTATTAAAGAAATCCAGTTTAGACCGACAATTCTGTAGTGCAAATGTGGAGGGAGTCATCTCAAATCGACATGAATAAAATGTTTTTGCCTTCCCATCAATAAATCAAACAAAATGATTGGGAATAGTTGAGCCATCCTGATATTTTTTGTTTATTCAATGATTGATTTTTGGACTATACTATATGCATATTTGATATTTGAGAGGGATGTAATATAAATAAAATGATATTATGATTAGGAATGATGGAAGGATTGAGTGTGAATTTATGAATGCATGAAGATTAGGCCATTTGTAGTTCGTAAAGTATGAATTTGAATGAGTTTTGAACGGCATATGGGGGCTAAGTGAGAGGTGAGAGAAAAATGTTCAGCTTGAATCGAATTAACTTGTCCCAGAGTCGTTTGTATTTTTGTATTATTGTACTCGTACACACACAAACACATACACACATACGTTCGCATTATTCAAGTGACCAACTGGCAAACTGGACGATTGAATAACAGAACGGAGAAATTAAGGCTGGAGGTTGACCACAAGGTACATTGTCCGTCAATTGTCCCTCAGGAGTCAAAATACAATGAGAATCAACTAGCCTTACACGGTTACATAATACGCAGGCGACTGCCCTTACATAAACTTTACTTTCCCAATCACACATAAATCAGTGTGATCCAGTCTCTCTTTCTCTCTCATCTGTCTATTCTATGGGATTTTTCTAGAGTTTCTATAGACCATTTGGGTTTTCCAGATTCAATTCTTATGCCGGATGGACAGAGATATAGACAAAAACATTTTCAATATCAAGCTTTCCGTTTATTCCCTCTTTTTGAAAACTTTGTAATGTACTCAAGGAAACGAATTTTCGTTGTATATTTAATTCCTTCACATTTACAGTAGTAATGTTACTAGTACTTTTACGATTAGTAGTATAACAATTCAATCCAAAATTCGGATAATAACGCTATTTTTTGCCCAGAATTCGAGACGAAACATTATTTTAATAAATTAGTAACTTTATCATTAAACATTCATTTCTATTAACATCCTTAGAAATTAATAAAGCTTCCTAACAACGTAGTTTTTTCAATTTACGGACGATTCTTTTTTAAATTAACTAACTTCATTATGAAACAACACTTTTTTAATATTGTATCATAAATAATATTTATTAACTTGGAATTGACGGACAACAATGTCCATTAGACTTTTACTTGATGCGTCTCACAACGGCAATTAAAAGTTTACGCATGTAGATGAACTACTTAACATGTTATACGGAATTTCAGACATTTTATACTACTAAATTAATAATTAATATATCATATTACAGTATAAATATAAAAAGTCATGCAAATTATACAAAACGCCCTTAATACATGTGGCACAACCATCAAATTACAAATTATCAAGTGTATGCTTAAGCTATTATAATATAAAAAGTACATCACGCGTAGTACTTAAATGTATAATTACATATAATTACACTTACCCATAACACTTCCACATATTAATTACAATAAACAAGTGTATACACTTCCAGTTTAGGTACATTGCAATTGTATACAAAATTACTTAACCCAAAAAAACATTTGAGTTTAGGTTACTGAACCTATATTATAAAGGTATGTTTTTTGTTTCGTTTCAAGACAATTGGACAGTATAATTCTATATTGATCTAACTGTTAAACAATTTGTATTTAAGATTTAAGTACTAACGTTACTTTAATTAATTATCGAGAAGATAATTATATGACAGATCACAATTTTCGTTTCATATTGTGATGATAATTCGTTAAATGTATACTCACAACTATCCTTTTGTAGCTATTTATAGATTTATCATATGTGATGCCGTTTTTAATTTCGAATTGGACCTTTAGTTACACTGCAAGAGATTATCATTTGTTATAATTATTCAATAATCCTAGCCTTGTCTTTACCCTTACAGATATTATTAATCCTGATTATTCATAATATGACGACTTGGCCCCTTGTTATTTGTTTCTGTTTTGCAGGACTGTATTGTGAGAACACAGCACATTCAGTATTCATCATTCAAGCTAGTATTATAAAAAAACATATTACTATTATTCAAGAAAAATAACTTGCACGTATGAAACTAGAATCGAGTTAATACATGTGTATTTTATAGGATGTATGTATAAATTACATACATAAATGTAATAATAGAATTTTGATAACAGAATGTGCATTCATGACATTCATCAAACTCCCCCCCTAACCCTCAAAGCGAATGTACTATTATTATTTGTAACAATTAATAATACAAAAAAAACCAAAAAAGAGTTATACCTTTGTAAGTGGCAAATGACAATAACAAGAATCGCTGCTGTACGAATAATAATGTAGTAAGAAACAAAAACTTTACACGAATGTAAAATGTAAATAATACAAGCGTAAATCTATCTATTCGCTTTGCCTTTTACAAATGACAGCTACGAATATATATTACAATTAAATATAGTAAACGTTATTTTTTTTCAGTCTATTAGGGAAAAAACAAAAGGGTTTTTGCACTCGGAGAGAATATTCAAGTAAGTACCTTCATTTCTCTACTCAAAAGAAAAAAATACTCTGAATTTTTTCGTTGTTGTAAATTTGATGATTTCCTTCGAGAAGCTGCAATGCTGCAAAATATCTTGAGCGATTTCATCTTTACATAGGATGCTGATATTTTGGGGAGAAGTTAAATGGGTGTGATGTTTGCAGAATGTCTATGGTTGCACTTCAGTACCCAGGAAGCGGAAGGATTGTCTCTACAGATTGCAGGTAGTAAAGCTCTACTCTCAATTCGACGGTAGCCTGGAAAAAAAGTAGAACAATTTCCAATCAAATTCGTTTCTGTAATACGTCATGAATACACACTAAGCAATACTCTAACTTTAAAATAGGTACCGGGTAGACTGAACACTTTTAAAGTACCTGTCTTCTACGTAAACTGGGTTTAAATTTAACAAATCCACCGAAAACTCAAACTTGTTTTTACATACGTCTATCCTTCATCCTCCTCTATTTACATTAAAGCTTTCGATTGCATTTTCTTGATTTTAATCCGTTAACATTCCAGCAGTACATACAAAAAGTCTTTTCTACTATCGCCAATTTGTTTACATTATCATTTGTAGAGGTTGTTTTAGGGTTTTTTCGAATTCTCACTTTTGTTTCTTTGCTCCTATTTGCATCCATTTCTCATACATAGGTAGTTGTTGATTTATGCTGTCGGTCAAATTGGCACTCGTAGAATATTGTTTATTCTCAGTCTCCTTATAAGTACACTTTATTACAATGTGATAGGAGAGGGAATCGAACGATCATTCTTCAATTTTTTCCTCGTAGCTTCGTTTATCCAAGTCTACGAACATAATCCATCTCAATGTTATCTTAATACATGTTTGATTAACTCATTTGTTGGTTGAATTGTGTCTTCATCACCATTTTCTTCTATTCCCATGATAATAATGTTGTTTATGTTTAGCTCAACACTCAGCTTTTCATTTTCAGATGGCAGATGATTATTTGTTAGTTCTATATGTATACAAGGATACTGTATTCAATCCGTTGCACGTGTTGGTCTAATCGTTTGTTTACCAGTTTTGTTCCCTTAAGTGTTTTATTTTTTAAATTAAATATATCCGCCAAGGTTGGGTCGAAATAATTTCCTTATCTATATCATTATCATCGTATGCAAATTCAAATCGATCATCATTGTGAGTTATTTTGTTGTGCGGCATAGGAGATCTTGATCACTTACGTCTATATTCTTTGTAGTTGCTACAAAACTGTCTTTACAACAGCAAATACTACATCATTCTTTAAACATACCTACATAGTAGAGTACTACTGACATTACAAAATTAACTCTGTACAGTTTACAGTACGCACTGCATCTGCTGATTGGAAACGTGATACTGTATCCATCATCATTTTTGTATGCGACCCTACTTCCTGAGGAATTGGAAATACGTTATACAGAAACGTCACGTTCCACACGTGTGAACTTTCTCCTTGAAATATGTGAAAATAACAAGGGACCTTAATACTGACTTCATTTCCAAATTACATTTCGACAAATATAGTGTAATAACAACAAATGAAAAAAACGCAAGGGAATTACCCCATACTTTGTCCACAACAGTGTATTACATGAAGCGAAAAAATTTACAGCTAAAACTTACCTATGTTACCACCGATTTCGTACAGATTATGACTTTTAAGAGCCATGTCACGATTCACTTGCGTCAGGAGGCAACTTAGATTGGGTCCGTTTTTAGATATTTCTTGAGCTCGGGGTCTCCTTCTTGCATTTAAATTATTGCCATTGCTTGCTTCACGTTCCAAATCTTCTGCTTTACGATCGTAAATAAAGAATTTGAGAACATATTAATTCTGCTTCGACATTAATCGACTTGTCTGTTATATATACGAATACATTTATTAATACATATCAAAACGCTCCATACCTTTACGATCAGCTTCCTCCAGCAATCTATTTTATTAAAACAAAATCAGTTAGTTTTACAATCCTTACCCAACATTGGCAAATGTGAGAAAATTTACTTTACAGCATAAAATTGGAGTAAAGATAATAATAATTTTTATTACAACCCAAACTTACAATAAAACAACATCTCCAGCTGTAGTTCCAGCTCCAATAGGCAATATAACTTCTGGGAAGCCTACAAACAAATGAGAGCTCTTATTTACGTAAAATGTATTAACGACTTTATCGCTCTTTGCATAACCAATTGAAAATTTCAAAACTAATCAACTAATTTAACCTTATACATACCTAACTGGGGAGCCGAAACAAGTAAATTATTGCACGACGAACTTCCTTTACAATTCTGGGTGGAAGCTGTACTACTTCCTACTTTTCCACTCCCAGCATTTTGCTTTCCTTTGGCTTTCTTATTTTTTTTAGTTTCCGTAATTTGTCGAAGCTGAGTGACTAAATCGCTTGGAATGTAAAACAATGATGATCCATATTTTATAAGCGCCTGAGTCACCTTCACTCCAGATGCTGCACGCACAAGCTATTAAAGTAAAAAGCCCATGTTAAATATGAAACTAAAATTTAAATTAACATATAAATTGATTTTAAAATAGCTCATGAACATATGTACACACACAGATATATAGTACAATTGTAGATTACTCACTTCTATATTCTGAGAGCCAAGATTCTGATTACCAGGTACTACTATATTTGGTGCCATACATACAGCAACATTTGTCAAGCTCATTTTGTTAGATTCCGAATTCTTCACTAGTTCCCTTAAAAATTCGACTAACATCCGAAGGACAGCTTGATGACTTTGTGGAAGTAGTAAAACTAGAAGCCGTAGGCTATTTTCTTGATTCCTGTCTTTCATTTGACCTATTAAAAAAAGAAACAGGTTTAATTCAGTCTTCATTTACTCTATATAGAAGAGGGTAGAAGACATACCAAAAAAAGACGAGTTATCTAATTATATAAAGGTGACATACCGGCAACATCACGGAAAGTGTCGATGTACTCAAAACCCAATAGGGGAATCGGAAGTTCTCGTAGGAATGCTTTGAGCACATTGGCCACATCGTGACAAGTACACAGATTCATAAACGCATCAACCTACGCACACATGAATTCATCGTTTCACTATCTCAATTCTATACACAATACAAATACATGAAGAAACAAGGAATATATAATAATATGAGTAAGCAGATAGAATAAGGGACCGAAGACGTGTTTCTATAAGTAGAAATATTTGAGTTTTCCTTTTTGGCTGCTTTGGCGCCACGGCGTTTCTCGATGATTTTGTAATTCAAAATCATAAGAAAGAAATCATCATATATTTTGTTTGAATTTAAGTAAACTTTGTAAATTATTTAAAAATGTTTACAATTTTTTTACTTTTTCTAAAAAATAGCCCATGTTTTTCTACATATTAATAGGCAGAAAAGAGAAAACTCGTCTTCGGTCCCTTTTCATATCCATATCATCATATAATGAATAAATACCTGCTCGGGCTCGGTGTATAGACTAGATTCGAACACTGCACGTAAATCGGCGCTCTTTCTGGTATGACCTAAAAGGAAAACAATAAGAAAAATTAACAAAGATTAAAAGAATTAAAATAAACTGAAATAAATGACTTTCTCTCAAATATTATAACGAACTTACCAGCCATCCGAAAAAGACCCTCTTCACATAATGCTCTTTTCCACAAATAGGATACTAACTGTAAAATAAAAAAATGTTTACAAATTTAAATTATTTTAAAGTATTCCCTGGTATTCCCTTGCTCATGGAGCCATGAAAAATATAATACTTGTGCATTAAACTACATTTCTCCAAAAGACAAGCATTTATTTACACTACACGCTTGTTGGACAACAGGACAACCACTGTTCATGTCCAAAAGACTAAACTGAACTGCATATCCAAATTTTCAATGTCACCAACAACACATTGTCCAACTAAACTAACACAATTTGTGCGCTAGATAAAAAAATTAATTGCGTCTTGCATTTTGACCTATATACGCAATGAATAATAAAACAAAACAAACTACTTACTACACGATATTGCTAATTACTAATTATTTTGGATGTGCACAAGGACATGACACATAAAATTGTTAATGGTTTACCTTATCAAAGACGATAGGGACTTCCAATTGAGTACCAGTTATAGCTTTATCCTTTGCTAATAGAGCTTCTAAACTGGTACCAAAAATACCACTTGCACCGTCCTCCCCGGGAACGCTATTCTTTTTAATTCCTTTATTGGGCTTCTGCCGTCTAACTTGGATATTCACATGATCACACTGAGCAGTAAGCTCCATAATTAGAACCGGTCGAATATTTTTAACATCCTCCTCACTTAAGTCACTTAATCTCGTAAGTCCAGATGGGTCAATACAAGTATCTTCATTCTAAATAGTAAATAAAGAATAACGACATTTTTGATAAATTTAACATTCACATTTAAGAAGTTACCATGTAAATAGATACTTACACATAATATATTCTATAAATGGTTAATTGTAAAAACATACCACAAGATTCTCTTCATCAACAGGGACATCAGTCGTCAAAGAATTCCCATTACGTCGATTAAGCTCTTCAGTAAACCCACTTTTTGCGAAGGCACTGTATGTGCGTGAGTTGATCTCAGTTATATTAGACTGAGTGGGCAAGCTGGCAAGAGGTGATGAATTCATTATATTATTCACTTGTGAAGAATTATTTTTTATTCTATGTGGAATGTATCCTTTCATGTAGATTGTCCCCACGTTCTGGTAGTGCAACATCTCAATACCTGTTCAAAAGTAAATTTCGTTTTGAACATTTTGTACAATATGTCAATATTTCCATAATTAGTTTAATTATAAATTTTCTAACCGGAAATGGTGTCTGTTGCAATTTCACCAACGGTGGCATTCGAGCTACCACGAACTTGAAATCTGGGTTTGAAAATATCTTTACTTCTACTTGGAGGAGATGCGGAAGCAACCTGCTGTTGATTATATTGTTGCTGTTCATGAGCAAATATTGATACAAAGTTTGGCACTGTATTTGGCAATTGCATTTCATCCAGCTCGTCCGCTGATTGTGAACTATTAATACAATACAATTTAATTTTCATGATTTCCATTTTCCAACTTTTTCATCAATGTGATTCACCATCATTTTGTGAACTACATTATCCTATATATACTAGTATATATATACCCACAGTGACCCACACCCACTAAAACGAAATCCCTAAATACGTTATAATCTATCATCAATGATTTCAAAATACATTTATTTGTTTGTTGATTTACTAATACAATAAATCAATAAACATTTACAGTAATCATGTAAATGCACATTGAATACACACAACGTTTGTAGTAGTGACTATAACACCACGTAATAATATAAATATACAAAATTTCCTCAATCAATATTTGGGTATTTAAGTAGCTTGTACATATACAGTTACAATGAAAATTATTATTGTGAAATTTCACAATACTGTTTGTGAGAACGGGCATAACCATTCCTATCTAAAATTTGCGTTGAATTAGGAAACTTACTTTGCATGGTCTAAAACATTAGGCGAGCGTCTAGGCGGGGAATCGCTGCTAAGAAAATCATTGCTATCCAAGGAATCTGGGGTGGCACTTCGGCTAGAGTCCTGTAATAACAAAAACAAAAGTTAATTATAGTAAAGTGTAGGTTTTCAATAAATTATTAGCGACTTATTTATGCACGTGTTACCAATAACTTATCATCAACACTTACTTTATTTTGATTTATTTCGCTCTGAAAAAAGCTTCGTACATCCGGTGGTCTTCTCTGATGCTTTTTCCTGTTACATATTAAAAATGAATTGAAAACACCGTTGTGCCTCCTATTAAACTGTTTTAAAGGATAATCTACTTTGAAAAAGCGAATCATTTCAATTGGATTTTCAAACAAGTAAGTCTAATCTAAGAGCGTTTACGGGCTACGAAAATGAGACATGCTATGAATTTTTTAACTACTACGCGCCATGCATAGAGTTTAGAAACACTTTAGCTTTATCCTTTACTATAATATAGAGCTTCTAAATTGGTACCATGAGTACCAATGAACGTCAATGCTTGTCCAGTCAACTCAAAAGGATGTAAAGTACAAGTAATTACCCGTATGTTGCATTTAAAGTTCGGACTCTACGACGAACAGCATCCGCCTACAAACAAAATTCAGGGAGTCAAAAATATGATGCAGAAAATCAAAGAATTAAAATAGCGACAATTAATTATTATCAATGAAATATCTGACCTGATGAGGTTTTAAACTTAATTTCTGAACAGCCCGTCCAATGTCATTCTCAGGTAATGATTTCCCTTGTCTCCACTGTGTTGTCCATTCTCCTAAACCAACTTCGGAAAGCCAGTCAGCTTCCAACTCACCTATTGTGTACAAATGAACAGTTAGTGTAAATATTGAGAAAAAATACAAAAAAAACCGTCATGTACACTGCGACAACGGCAGCAAATCACCCCGTCACAGATTTCCAACAGATGAACAACATTAAGTTGTTCAAGTTTACAAAAAGTTGACAAAAACATTATACAACAAGATACAATATTCTTATTTGTGTGGTCACCTTCATCAGTGACATTTCCCTTTTGTTCTTCATCTTCAATCCGTTCTTTATGTGAAGCTTCTGCCCAGAATTCATCTTCAAGATTTTCTTGATGATGCCCAGGAATGGTTACGAATGTCGTCATGACGATGATTCCTTTATTATATTCTCACTTGTATCAGAAACGGGATTCTTCCGATCAAAATCCAGTCTTCTTCCTTCCTTCTTTTCTTACAACACAATCGCCGTCAAATCTATCTTTACTCAGTTTCTTTTGTAGTATGAAAAAGAAATCTGAAAAATACAAACAAATGAAACACTTATTTATAGAAACCGCAGTCCACAATCGAGCAACCCTTTCTATCATCATCACACAAGGATTTAACTACGCATTAAAAATATACCACGTCAATTGAAATCATTTAAATATTTAGAGCAGTGTCTATATAACTGATAGATAATTAGACAAAATAATAATAAATACTATCAGACTCGGCACAGCTGAAAACATAACTTGACAAGAGTCTCACAACACTTGGGTTTCTATACTACATGCATTGTCTGCACAATACGTCTATTATTTTGTCTATAAATCCCAGGCACTCACATAATTAAGATACCAGAGATTGAAAATGAATAGAAATAATTATAAAAATATTTGTATAATTAGTAATAAATGATTGTACTTGAAATTTGTATGCATATAAATGGCACGCAAGCAGAAATATTCTCTGGTTATGTTAACTAACGGTCCTTGTTGATTTTATGAATGAAAGGATTCCCACGTACACGAGCACACAAACACATTATAGATAGATTGCCTAGTATGTAGTAGAATAGAGAATTCAATTGACTTAGCCCTTAACTAAAATGAATTGAAATTGGTTGTGAAAACTTTTGGTACGTATTGAGAGAGAATGAATGTCGTCACTTATTGGATGACTCCTTGAGGTTATTTTTATTTACCTATTCATATTGCGATCTATTTATTTTGGCACACGTTTCTTATTTTAATTTCGAAATATTTATATTTCGACTCATGATATTTTCAAGAAATAAAAGCTCTTTTATATTTGTAATATTATCACACACACGCACTAACACTAATACTCTTCTTCGACTCAGACTCTTCTCAAGATTACGTCAATCGAACCAAAATAAAACTCGTAAAGCCTTCCAAGTCTATCTATAGTCACAATTGGATTTTTTTAAAGGCTGTGCTGTCTGAATCCGTATAGACAGAGAGAAAAAGTAATTTAATATTAATATATATTTATTTAGACAAAGAAAGGATCTACGAGTCTTTGGAGGTGTACTTTTTTGGTACGTGCCTAATTTCATAATACGAGTATTGATTTTTTTTCATTGATAGTCATGCAACATGACAAATATTCGAATGTGTCACTTAGGAATTCAACAGCAGAATTGAATGCACACTAATAATAAGATTAGATACGCTGCTTCTGCTACCATAATAATTTAGCAGTAAAAAACAGGTATGTAAATACATGGAATTGGGAATCTATATATTGGATACATGGACAGTGTACACACAACTTTTTATTATTCGATGTTCGATTTGTTTTTCAATTAATTTCACTACTACGGGCAGGACCAGAATTTATGAATACATTAAGCACAATCACTTTTTGATGACCTAGGTTATTTTTCACCGTATCTCATTAAATATTTTATAAACTTTAATAATTTGCTAGTAGTTAGTGTATACCTTATCAATTCGTCTATTCTATGAGTCACTGTTACACTTCACCCTACATCCAATAAAACTGTGTGCACGCATGGATAATAAAAATTATTTTCCGATTCTATATCTCTGTATGCGCCTAAGAGATTTTTGCTCTTTGTACACTCACTAAATGTAGTCTCATTTCAAACTGAGGAACTTACACGTCTCTCCCACGAAACTCTCATGTCCAAAAGAATTACTCTGTTAAATTTCCAATTAAGTATTTTGAAGTATACAAACAAATTACTAGATTTACCTACGACAATAATAATAATTTGTACTTGTATTTAATATATTGTCATTATTTCGGAAGAACAAAGTACAAAGAGAACAATTGTGTAGGTATAGAAACGGCTTGTAAAAATATTGAAAAGAGTTTTTTGTTTCAATTGTTTGCAACTGTAAGAATGAACAAATGCACAAAAAGTGAGAATAAGACTTTGTCAATCCGTCACACTAAAAAATGTTAGTTCCACTATACTGCACGCAATACATGGTAGGTACTACTGAATTAAACAACACTCAAAACGGCTGAGAGAGAAAATACAAAATGACACAAAAAAGGATAAAACAATGGATATGACATTGGTTGACAACAAATACCTATCTATAGTGAGAGAATCCACGCTGTTTAAGCACAATGATAAAGAAATTATATTAAAGAGATTACATTTGTAGACAACATAATATTATTAAACTATACTATATATTTTGGGGGAAGAAAAGGAAATTTCCTTGTTTTTTATTTTGAATGTGGAAAAGATCACGTATGCGTAGAAACCTTGAGAGAAATAGAAACTGACACCCTATATCAACATTTGGAATAGAGGAAAAATACCTATTTTAACTAATTGCCGAACGCATATAAAATGATAACGGGAACGAGAGACTTTATTTGATTCTTTTTTAGTACATTGATATTTGCTAATGTACATAAATACTTGGACAAGAAAGATAGTTGTGAGGAGTAGTATAAATATACATGCACACTTGAACCTTTTTTCCATTTGCTTTTTTTTCGTGAGAAAAAATGAAATTATTTCTGAATAAGAAATCACATCAGTCGTGTATGTAAAAACTCTAAAGCTGAACTGAAAATGTTAACTCTACTTCATATTATATCATTCCTTGATATTAGAAACTAAAATGCAAGTGAATTCACATCTTTAATGAGCACTGCACGACCTTTTAGTATTTTGTTATAATTTTCTTATATCGGTTTCTTTCTACAAACAGAACTCATAGGAATAATATTCTTGGAATGCAATCTTTATTTCTCAAACTTTCTACTATTTTTACACTAATTATCGTAATTTCAATATTTATGCAACAGTGAGGATATTGCTATAATTAAATATATCTGTCGTAAAATAAATGCATATACAGGCATAGGCATCAGTATTACATATTTTACGATATGATCTCTTATACAGATGCCTTGTATACTTTGTATCGTATGTATTTACTATGTGCATGCTTTTAACTCTAAACTCCTGAGTAATCTTTTACCTCTGACAAGACGCAAGCAAGTGAACACGCTGTATAGAAACACAGTTCTACAGTCAATGATATTGTCTGATTAAATTTATTGTCTGGTAATTTAACGCATTCCCTACAAAGTACTTAGAGTACATACTATTGCATTTAAAAATCAAATCGAAGGTATAACTCTAGAATCTTGTTTCACCCGTGATTCACCTTGAGTTTATTACGTTTTAACAACAAGATATTGATTGTTGCTAACATGAAATGACAGAAAGGTTTAACGTTCAATTATAAACTTATAGTAACGACAGTATTAGCAGTAATAATATTTAAATGAGAATTGAGAAACATTTTTCTCGCCTTTACTTACTTTTGGAGAATAATACATGAAGAGTGCGAACGAATTACAAAAAAAAACCTCCAGATGCCAATTAGAGAATGTTAGTTTTGGAATCATTAAAGTAAAATGCAGCAGCCAAAAAGAAACTTTACCAGAAAATTTAAACTCTATAGACCCAGCAGAAATAAAGAACCGTATGCCTCCTTACGATATGTTAATATATTCCCTATATATTCCCAGCTTGTACCCTTTGAAAACCGTACGGCAACATAGAATTATCTACTTATGTATTGTTAGAAGTATATAATAGACATATATACTATTATATACCACCACGGATAAATATTTTGGTTTGAATAGCAAACTGTTTGAGCCGGAAAATTTATCCACAGTAGGAACAATTTCCCATACATTACTGATTACACACAAATGAAGGACAAAGATGTATGGAAATTAAAACACATAAATAAGCAAATATAAAAAAATTTCTAAATTGGCCATCTGAAGCTTCTAAATTAAGTAAATTGCTCAATTCATTAGAATTTCACAAAAATTCGTAAGGAATGTGGAGAAATCATCGAAAGAATAAATCTCATATAGCTTCCGAACAAAACCTTAGGATTTTCTACCCCAGCAATTTCCTGATTGTACCAGTTTTCCTCAATTTTTCGGTCGACTTCCTCGATTGCAGAAGATATCCTTTTCCCCTCTGCAATTAAATCAGCGTCTTTTTTTGCCTGTCCGAGTTTTCGACCAATGCTAACAGTAGCTTCCTTCTTTCTTCCAGCTTTTCAATCACAAATATATCCATTTCTACACGGGACAACGCCAATTTTTAAAACATGTAATTAGTTGAATTATCCGTGTAACTAAATGATCTAACAATGATATTATTGTAGACGCGAGAGAGGCCAGTGTGGATGATACACTCAGTTCAAATGTTAAGATGTAAAATGCGAGTACAAAATGTATGCAAAAATATGTATCTGCTACGTAACCCCAAGTTTTGTAAACTACGTACAGCAGTACGTTCCCTTAAGATGTATAAAAAGTTAAGTGAAGATTTGCCTTGTTTAATGTGAAGGAACGGTATGCATCTGAACCTCTAGTATTCCCGTTTTTTTCCACATATCTGATCGTATCAAATCGAAATCCATTCCCACAGCAGCAGTATGTAAGAATCCTTATAAATGTATTGGCTTCGGAATGTCCTTACTGCAAATCCTTATTTCCTACATGGGTCTATTAAATTATTAAATTCGAATCGTAGTATACCTTGGAAATGTCTCACTCGAGTAATAACAGTGCAATTCTTTGAGCATCATGCTAAATTTCTATATCTCCTGTATAAACTCATATTAAACTTTATTCTGTTTGTGTATAATGCGATCAAAACACAGTACACGTACGTTTTCAATTATATAAATCTACATTTTATCAGAACAGCAATGTCCATTTAAGTACAAAATAGCACGAGAGACAAGTAATACATCACATAATCCTTACATTTAAGGCCTTACCAGAGTAAGAATGAAATCCTATGGTTACGTGAACGTGAAGGGAAATTTTAACGTTGTTGATAACAGTGAAATTTTATGTACTTATTTCACGTACAACAATTTAGCGTTCGCGGATTTACTGAATTATTTTTTAAATAAATACTTTTTTTTCTGAAATGCAAATGCGAGTAGAGTTGTGAGAA
>JAIUND010000165.1:0-105878 GCA_034699125.1 Gisinianus flammeolus | reverse complement strand
GACGTATATGAAATCACAAGATTGCCAATAACACATATAGTATAGAGTTCCATACTCTAAAATGGATACTTAACTTTGTCGCCTTTTTCGCTTTTGGTTCTCCTTGACAAGAAACCGAGAAACCAAAAAACTAAAAACATCCATTAATACAATATAAATACAACACTCAGCACATAGAGAGAGAGATTTCACTAATAGAGAGAAAGCGTTCATGTGTGCCATACCTAATGCATATTATGTATATTAGTTTAGGTACAATCATCAAATGTCAGGAGTCGACATTTGAATTTTTCAAATCGACTTCTACCGTTTTCCATGTCTGTAAAAAGTTTTTTTTTGTCTGTGATTCATTGTTTTTGTAACTACATTCATTTTATTCGTATAATTTCCCAAGTTTCCACGCATGATTTATGAGTAGTGATTTATAGATAGGGATTTCCTCAAAAACTCTCATAAAAGGTAAAGTTAGTAGTCAGTGAATTGCTTGAACATAGAAATAAACCTTTCCACGATGAACTTGTGCAAATTCTCATTTGTATCTGTGGAAATATACCTGAATATATATATATGGTGGAAAGTAAACGAAATGTGTACATTTAAGAGAACGAGACGAGATGATTCACTCACGACGATGATGGCATGTTGAGGATATTTTCTTAAACACTCTCAAAAAGGTTTGTACATCGTACATATCTCTACTTACATTGGACCTCTATGTACCTGTATAATGAAAAGTCAAATAAAAACCCAATGGCTATTTAACTTTACGTACTACATAGTACATTTACATTTCCCAGCAGTTCATTTCATACATATTATGAAGGAAAACTTGATGCTTTAGAGTTGAAAATGACAGACATATTATGATTTATTAGCTTCTCCGACCGTTCCCTTTCACCCGTCATTCATGAATGAAAATCATTATGAAGTGAGTGCTCGTTCTGTTCTGTTCCATTCATTCACGTTCACTGACGACGGGCGAGTATCGTACAAGTATGTATGTACATACGATATGAATAGAGTATGCATTTTTTGGCTTTGGCGGAGCGCGGTGAGCTTCCGTCTGATTGATACTACTGAATGAGTTCACTGTGTGTGAGAGAGACTTCCTCGGATGTAAAAATTACACATGACAAATTCCCATTTACATTTACACTCATAGCCGTGTATCATACTATATTCAGGTGCATACAACAAAATACTACAAGAGTTATTCTGAGTAATTCACATTGCGGGGTTCTCGTCTCACACAATGCGTTTTTTTGGAGGGTTTGTAATCTGTGTAAGAGTGTGTGTGAGTGGGTGTAAGTGGGTTGAATCACAACAAGTGTGTGGCTAATCTCTCTCACACACACACACACACACAATTCTCAATCACCAACTGTCGACAATGAACTGTGAATACTTCAAATATGAATACATTAATAAATTTTCCCAGGATTACGGTTTCTCTATAGAATAGAATTTCACCATATTAAAATGTGACTATTCCCACACATACTACATATTTACATAAAGCAAACTGTTACAAGTCCGATTGTCTCATTCTCTTTCCCTCAAGTCAATGAATGAAGAGCTGACTCTATTCTCCATTACATTTCCCTTTCCCTTGCACACTGTACACATTCCATCTGTACAGCATAATTTGATTCAAAGCATGGAATAATTAGGAATGATTAGGACTTGCAATCTATAATATTGCGCAATCCCAAATCAACAGATAGAAATCACAAAATGAATTTCTTTCCAATCTTCTCCATACAATACCAGTCCGAAAGCCAGCCAGCTTCTATTCCTATACATAAATACTTCCAAAAAATACTCATTACCAACTACTCACTTTTAGCCTTTTCATTCGAATGTATTTTGTTGTTTTTTTTTGTCTTCTCCTACCGTTTTTTTACCTTAGAATTCAGAGTGAGAGAGAAAGAGAGAGAGAGAGAACACGTGCGTGAAAGTGAAAAGAGATTCCTCTGCCTCTGCTCGTCGTGCACCTACAATATTTCTCCTTTCACAATTAGGAAAACAAAAGAGGGAATGAATGGCATATTGTGTACACTTGAAATTCTCATCATCAGGAATCTCCGCAAGGATCCGATGAGCATTCAAATAACATAACATAACATAACAAAAAAAAAACTTGATGTGAGTACCAAAAATAGAAACTGAAATAATTTGGGAAAAAAAGTGAATAGGAATATTTCCTTCTCTTCTTCTCTCTGCTCGATTTTCATACGAGCCCAACTTTTTATAATAAAAAGGAGAGAGACACACAACAAAAGCTGGATTTGCTGGATTTTTTGTCTAATTGTTTGACATGAATATTCCATAGTAAATACTCGCCGTGTGCAGACAGATATACGGATACAGATAGTGTTCAGTGAGGGAATTCGCTTTATTTCATTGCTGAAAAATGTATTAAAATAGGTCGTGGCACAATCTTCACTCCTCATTGTATTTTTGTATTCACCTCCTAAATTTTCAGCATTATATCTGCCGTCTCGAGTCCACAGAGATTTTTTTCTGTTGGTGAAAATTACTCAAAAGTTGAATTAGGTTTTTTTTTCCTTGTTGACTGTACACACGAGAGTTCTCCTTTTATTATAATTGCGTACCTAAAATATGCACATAAATACACTACAGATAGTACAGATGCTGCGTTCAATTTTTTCACGTGTAATTAAAATTAACATTCTGGGATGGCTCCTCATTCACTTTTATGTTTGCACTAAATACACCCATTAAAAAACTTAATTTTCCATATATTTACGCTTCCAAGCTCTCATTCTCCTCCCTTTCCTTCCCTTTTCATTTCTAATAAGAGAATCGTACGAATATATTTACGAAATAAAGAATAAAAGGGGGGAATACAGCCCGTCGAAAAATACTCATGCTCTTATAGAAGTTTGATAGACGGTAAACCGTTGAAATTAGATGTAAAACGCCGGAATTGGTGCAAATATCTGTACACAAGTAAAATTAAGCTTTTTTCGTCGACATTTGAGTCTGTCAATGTGCAAGGAATAATGATGACAAAATATTATGGATATTCCATAATGCTTATGGTTGATTTGCAAATTGTAAGAGAAGTTAAATGGTACAAAAAGGATTGTAATTAAACAATCTGCTCAAGTACGATAATTCCAAATTTTATTGCCTATAACATTCACAGTGGAATAACACGATATAATAATTTGATAGGTAACAACTAACTGGTAAAAAAAAGACCAGAGCCCGAGCAGGTCAAATAAGCAATAGAAATAGAAGCTGTGTGGTTGTCCTGTGTGAGGTTGAGGTTGTTTTTATGATGTAATTTGAATATCTGCACCAGAAAATGTTCATCTGACACTCTTTTTCTGGAATGAAACCGTCGACCAAATCTCCTATGAAGAATATGAGTAAGTATTTACAAGCCCCATCTCAAGTTTCCTTCCTAAAAAATCCTATACTCTTGTACTTGTACTGTTGTGTTCAGTTCACTAATAAAGTCATACCTGTATACACAATAGCACAACAACACAAACTCTAAGCTTGGATACATTCAAAAAGTCTTGAAAAAAAATCAATTTGACATTAGACTCAAAGCCTTCCAAAGTATATACATATTTATATATATATATTCTTCCTCTTCTTCTTTTTATTCTTCTACTTCTCACTTCTCACCAGTTGTCACAAAAAGGAAAAACTTGAGACGGCTTTGAAGAAAAAAAACGTTGCATTGCTAAGATATCGTGGCTATGTTGGAATATCTGAAACTCGAGGTTTTACATTTCCTTCCATGTTTGAGCACAGCTTGAAATGATTTAATAATTGCAAAGGAATTGGGTGCTATCTGGAGTTCACGACATTTGTACAGATATGTACCACACAGGTTATGTAAGTACATATTTTTAGAATTTGACAGGTTGGAGCAAAGGAAGCAAACGGAAGATCTTTTCCTTTTCTTCTTCTTCTTGCATCATGTAGTTGCATCTATAAATTGCTCAATTCCCATCGTATCGTATCGTATGGTTTGGTTTGGTATGACGCAAAAAAGTTTGTCTCCTTGATTAGAGTTACGTTGTCGTGCGAATAATACACACGTTTTACGTCTACGAACAGTGGCAGACACGTAAGCTCATGTGTGTGTAGGTGGGAGATCTTTTTTCTTTTGTATCGCATATTATACAGATACATATACATAATAAGTCAAAAGGGAATATGCGCGCAGTTGTTTCCATCTCCATCTCAAAATCCTTACATACAGATATATATTAAGGAAAGGAAATTGTGTACACAAAATATATCTGTATATCGTATGTAGAACCGAAAACCCACGATTCAAAATAATCATCATATCAAATGTGCGATTGTGGATTGTGTGTGTGTGTTTCAATTCAATGTGTGGAATTGTCATACATATAGTTCACACAGTAGTTCATAACTATTTATGTATGTATGTATGTGGTTGGTGAATGCCTGTAGCAAAGTTTGAAAATAGAAAATATAGAGGAGCAGCCGGCGTGTGTAAAATGTAATTCGAGAATTGAGAGTCTAAGACGGACGATGAGAATGAGAAGGAGCCGGCAGCTATACACAAAAACCATCTCTCATCAACATCAACACATATATACATATACATAAAGTATTAGGTAAGTGTGATGATGACGTCGGGAGAGATGACGAAGACAAAAGTAAAAAGTAAAGTACATTGGATGGAATCAAGACACCAACGTGTTCGAATTCTCTCTCTCTCTCTGCGAATACACTTATGGATTTTGCATAGGTATTTGAGCATTAAGATAGAAAGAGAGTTCAATGTTCCATTTTGAGATCTTTCAAACTCCTTCTAACAATTCAGCATAGCTGGAGAAATAAATCCTAGCAGATTTTTAAAAAAAGACTTTGGAATCCTGAATCTGAATTCAGATTGGTCGACTATATGTATGTCTGCCTGTTGTCCTCCACATCGTCTTATTTTAATACTGCAGAGAGAAAGGTGAGAAAAAACACATTTCCGAACGATTTCCTTTCTAACACTCTAAAATCTAAATTCAAACCTTGTCATCGCAATACACAATGTAATGTCAAGTTCATTTCATTGAATGAAAGAAACGAAGAAAGCTTCAACGGAAAAGTGCAACGTCCATGACGTGGTTGATATATTTCTACACAGGTTGAAAAAACTGAAAATGCTTTTCAGAGCATGTGGGATTGTCAATGTATTGTACAGACTACAGACAGATACAAAATCGCCTTTGCCTGGAAGGAAGGGAAAAGGAAAAAGGAAAGGCAAGCTCACATCTTAACTCGAGTGCTCATTAGATGAAAGCTCTCTCTCTCTCTCTCTTTTTTTCTCGGTCTCTGTCTGTCTGTCTGTCTCTCGGCCTGAGTAAGGAGAAGAATAATCTAATCTATGGAGGAAAGTCTAGAGCTCTCCACGTCTAAGGCCTCTGGTGTACATCTAACGATAATAAACTTTCTTAAATGACGAGTTCCCCGTCTCCAGACCCCACTTTAATTACAAACACATGTGGTGTACCAACAGAAAAGAAAATTGACTTGTTGACTGCCGCACATAGAAAATGAAATCGTGTCACAAACAAATGTCAAATGTGAGAGATGAGAGACACGAGAATGAAATGGAAAATGATGGCTGGATTTAATTCATATGATTGGGATTAGAGATCAATTAAGGGACTTTACATTTACATGTACACACAAAAATGATGATGGTGAATAGTGATAGGAATTTTTTGTGTGTGCGATGAAACATGCATAAAAAAATTACAGGCATTGACAATTTCTGTACCGTGTATGATGTGAAAGTGACAGAGAGAGAGAGAGAGAGAGAAAACATGGACAAGTCCTCCGAGTGCACATGGAATTTATCCTGATGAATGGACATGGACACGAAAGTAAACTATGAAATCCTACATGAAAGGAGGGTGGGGAGGGGGGGAATATATAAGGTTGGAAGGCCATATGATGAAGGGACTTTAATGAATAATTAAATAGCGTGTAAGCAAAAGGTGATTTTTTTTTTTTTGCTTCTCCTTTTTTGGGCGATGAGCTATAAAGATAAGTCTTTTGGGGTTGAATAGGGTCATAAAAATCCTTTCAAATGTAATTTCAACTGTGAGCTTAAACGAAAGATGATGAGGGTGGTAAAACCTTCAAATTGCTATTTCCAGCGTCATATCATTGCACTTTTTGCACTACTACAAAAAAAAAACTCAAACCAAACCAAATACAACCAAACTGGCAAAGAGGGAAATGTCAAAAGTAATGCTCATTCTTTTTCTTGCTCTTGCTCGTACTCGTACTCGTACTCACATCTATATTCTGTACACTAACAGTATTAGTATGTATTGTATTTGCAGGACATACCTACCGTATATACTGTTATAGAACCCCACGTCTGCAGAGACTAAATCCTGCGCCCATGTCAAATACATTGTCGTACATACATAATTCTCACGTTCACCACCGGGGTTCTATAAGATTTTCCGATACAACCCCACTGGGGTTCTATTACGGTAAATACGGTACTGATACAATTCTCTATGATTATTGTAGATACTCTATCCGTATAAGTAGAAATGAAACAAAAATATGTATACATATTTATGTGGATTTGACGTGTGAGTTGTTAGGGAATATTTTTAAAATGTAAACGTGTGTACATATTTGAAATATACATTTGCAATATATATACATAAGGTTTCGGTATTTTGGTAATTACTCAGAGTGGAAGCTCACACAACCACAGGTGAAATGTTTGCAATAAAATATCACGCAATATATATTCCAGGTAAGAAGAAAAAAATACGAAAATTCAATCAAAACGAGAGAAGGAGAAAAAACAAATATTGCAAGGAAATTGTAAGAAAAATGCTCGCAAATATGTATAGCATAATAGCATAATACATACTTTACATACCTATTCCGATTGTGAATGAGGGAAATGAGAAATCATACGTGTAATTTGTGGTTCTTATGGTGAAGATAGTGTCGAAATTTGCCGTATTTTTTTATACTTCTATGTACTATTGTACAATACACGTGTTTGCTATGTGAATATCCATATCGTTTGCAAGAGTTAGTTCGTATATACTTGCCGGGGAAAGGAGAGGGGAAAGCAGAAAGTCAATGTATGGTATGAAAAATGGGGAAGAAAATCAAGGTGTATTATTATTAGGCACATGAAAACATTTATGGGCATCTACCTTCATTTGTCCGGACATTCATGTATTTTATTTGGAACTAAAACGAAACAGAAATCAGAGGATATTTGAATTACATCTGGTTTCCCCTCATTTTTCTGCGTACATGCACACTTCTTGTTGTACAGACTTTTAGTTGAAATGAAAAAATATTTGTACTTCGTAGTAATATAGTTTCAGTTTGACTTTTTGATTTTGATTAGAGTTTCTATACATATGGGGGGTGGGGGGTTGGGAGTGGGGGGAAATAGGGATACACACAACATTTCATCTCGTTGAAATGAGCTCAGCACGTTCATTCGGATTTTTTGTTCCATGACATTAGAGGCCGTATATGTGTGCAAAATATACCGAAAAAGGTTGTAAGTAGTGGGAGTTTCAAAGGTAAAAGTGGTTATGTGTTTTGTGCGTGTCTTATTATTCAAAGGCTTTAAGCCCCAAGAAATGAAATAAAAAGAAAAACCATGCATGTAGGTACATTCGACAATACAAGTCTAAATACAAAATAAGAAACTCCACATCCTAAAAATTCCATGTAACCTCTCCACCACTTGAAATGTGGTGAAGGGCAAAAAAGAAAAGGAAAAGGAAAAACTACACAAGAAACAAAGAAAAGAAAGAGAGAAAAGAGTAGACATACAAAAAAAAAAGTCAAGTCAAGGCGTGCACGGAAATAATGTCTAATAGGATTTATACATTGCATAAAAAAAACAAGTTTACGTTTTGATTTCATTTCCCTGTTTCAGTTTCACCACTCTATTCGACCCTCCAATTTATGTTGTACACACATCTCATCTCATGGAATTCCATTGTACTTCTTTCTCTTTCTCTCGCTCTCACTCTCGCTCTCACTCTCTCTCTCTCTCTCGCTCTCTCTCTCTCTCTCTCTCTCTCTCTCTCACCACAACACAACAAAGACACCCACGAGAAGTACCAAAACTTTTTAACATGTTGGCTATTTCTTTCTCTTTCTTTCACTCGTTTGTCTTGTCTTATTTTGACTCATCCTGAGCCTACTGGGCAGCGAAAGGAAAGGGGATTGAAAGAGAGCGGAAGAGGTGAGAGCTTTCAGTATGACGAGGGAAGAGAACGGTAAAGGTAAGAAAGGAGAGAAGATTAGACCATTCGTTTGAGCAAAGCAATCCATGGTGGATCTACACAGACACACACACACACGCACACACAATCCACAGATACAGATACACATACACAACTTGGTATTCTGGGTACATTCCATTACTTGGGATCGTGTGAAACTTGACTACACACACACACATTGGAGTATGAATGTAAAGATTCGTATGTATATATCGTATCGTATGTGGGGGGAGAGTGAGAGAGAGAGAGAGTGTGTGTGGAAGCTGTCCGTCCAGAGAGTCTTGAGAAATCTACAAGAATGTACCTATTTCTATCTGTGTTTCTACACAAGTAAAGACGTGGAACTAAAAGGATCAGAGTCATATCCTTCACTACTCGCTCTACCGTCTACAGTATGTAGTACCGTACCGTACTCTACAGTCTACAGTTAAAAACCCCTCTTTCTTCGGGTATAGGTATTTTTGGCGAGGAACCAAACAACAAAGTATGCATGTACATACAGTAGAAATCATTTCCATTCGGTTTTTGTGTGTAAGATGCATGGAAATCTGTGTAAGTATAATAATATCCATACATATATAGATTCCTTCATATACAGAATATACAGATGCAGATAATATGAACGAGGGAACATCATACCTATATGTATACGATATGTGTGTGTCATATCGATTTTCTTCTTCGGCCTCTTCCGCTCCCGAATTTTTTTCAGGGCTTCCTTCTTTCTCTATGAAAATCGCTTGCTTGCTCACAGTCTCTCTCTCTCTTTCTATCTCTCTCATGCTAGTCGTGCTATACTATTGCCAGGTTAGCACACTTCTTGTTCTCTCGTTCGTTCTATAGAGCTGCTCTTCATTTCCCTCGCGAGTGCTGTGGCTGCTACTTCTTCTCTTCTCTCTCTCTCTCTCTCTTTCTCATACCGTTCGCAATTCTAATACGAATGCAATGTGTGTGTGCGATAAAGTTGACTGGCGGCTGGAACTGGAGCTTGCTGGCAGTAGTAAAGAGAGAGAGAGAGAACGAGAGAACGAGAAAGCGAAAGAGAGCTGAAACGTCATGCGTCTTTCCAACCAAAAAACTTTTTTTTTTCTTCCTTCACTTGTTCAACGAAACGTTCGCGCTGCACAAGCAAAACCATTTATGTGCATGCATTTTAAGTTGACGGGCTTTGGATAGTGGTGGCGGGTGGCTGCTGGTTTTCTCTCTCTCTCTCTCTTACTACTCTCTACATCTCTCTACCTAGTCAATCTATTGATATATTGTCGTCTCCATCATGGGATGACTCTTTTGGGTCTGTATGTACTATGTAGTCTATATGTACACAGTGAATGTCTGTTTGAACATGAGAGAAACCCCCGCTTTGGCTCTTCTCCACTCCTGTACACACTATCTGTCTATATATATATATATATATATATGCGTGTAGCTGTAGAGAGAAAACATTCGGAGCCACGAGGAGCCACGAACAAGTTGGACTGGACCATATAGAATAGAAAAAAATTGAGTAGGAGTGCATGAAAGTCTATATCTTTGAGTTTTCCTTACCACTCAAAATTGTATACATGCATAGGAAATCCACGCACATGCACAAACACAAACACACACACACACAAACACACACACATACATTACATGGAGAAAGGCATCCTCAATTTACAGGATAGTGACTTGAGCATTCAGTATTTTTCACTCCTCCACCTAAATATATAGGAGCATCATCATATCAAAGGAGGAAAGAGCAGAGGAAAAGATGAGGAGAGAGAGAGAGTATAATAAGGAGGAGGACCTAAAATGTTCTCGAGGAAAAACGATGAGACGATGATATTATTATAGAGGAAAGGAGGAAAGGAAACCCCTTTTTAACTCTTTTAGTCTATCTGGGAGACGTTCCAATTCTACTTCAATTCCAATGCCGATTTTTGCCACCACTATAGCAACCAGCAACGAGCAACCAGCAACCACCACCACTGCCACTGCCACTGATTTTCTATCCATCTGTAAGAGAGAAAGAGAGAGAGAGACTGTTCGGTATCCTGAAGGAATGAGCAAGCAAGCAGAGGACAGTCGGGCGTGCTCACGTCGTCTTCATTCTCCTCATCTTCATCTCACAGTCTATACATTACTCACTACACAGGCTCAAGTAACTTATCTCGAGCTAATATCATCTCATCATTCTCTGTGTCCTATCCCAACTACATTCAAAAATACAATCCCAACTAAACTAGACCAAGACCGAGAAAACGAGACCAAAAGGGATTGATATAATATGACGAAAAGGAAAAAGAAAAAAAAAACCGGGAAACGGGAAATGACTGAAAAAAAGCCATTTGATTCTTGATTCTCTTTTTTTCTCTCTTTCTCTCGTATATATATATCTGTACTTTTGGACTTTATTTCTACTAAAAGGTTAACAACTATATAACAACCCATTGCCCGTTACTTTGATACCCAAGATTTTTCACTTTTCTCATGTGGTATGAGTGTAAGTACGTATGTATTTAGTATCTATAGAAGTGGTACAGATGGACGGACGGACGGACGGATATTCAATGATGACACTTATCGTTCTACCACTCACACTTTGCAATGCATTCCATTCCATTGGCGCCCTCAAGTACTTGCGAGCAAATAAACAATTATTATGTAATAAAAGTTGAGCAATTTGTTGTACGAGAGAGCGAGAGAGAGAAAAAGTGACAAACAAGTTGCTCTTTGACTTTGACTTTGTCTGTCGTAGATTGTAATACAACCGGCGGCAGTCGACATCATACACACATTTCCTAGTGTATTCTATCGTACGATATACTGTGTGTTTTTTTTAGAGAGAGAGAAAGAGGAGAGAGAGTCGTTTTCATAATTAAAAGTATTACAAGCTCACACAGGGAATTTATGTTTTTTTTTTGTGTGTGTCTGCAGTTGGCATAAAAGTTCAATTTTTAATTAATACATGAACATCAGAAGACGACAAACTCCCTTGAACTGAATTCCTCGTAAGTACCGTGTTCGTATTCGTAATTCGTACACACACGACTCGACTCGGCTCAAAGCATTTAAAGCTACAACTTTTGACGGAACGAGTGACTCACAGTGTTTTACATATGTATAATAATAAATAAATGCAAATTGCACTGTACAAGAAGTACAAGTTGAATCCTATAATGTTGCGGCATCCTTTAAATGTTTGTGTACAACTTTGAACTCGAGATGAACAGAGTAAGGGCGGCAGCAGAACAAGGACAAGAGCAAGAACTTAGGTTAGGTACTATCTGCCGTATACATAGAAAAGAAACCAACGGCTAAAGGCATCTCACGAAAGTACATGTATTTTTTGTGTGTGTTTTCCCGCTTTGTGTGTGTGTGTGTGTTGCATACATCTTTTGACTCTAATGGAGTTCAGAAACAGACAAAGACAAAGAGAGAGCGAGAGAGAGAGAGAAGTCGGCGAAATTGAACAATATTACATACACTATGACTTAACGTTACTTGCATCTCTGCATATTCTGAGAATCCGTTGAATCCTGAAACTGACACATTCAACCCAAAACACGAAACAAAAGGATATTATGGAAAGCATATAGATAGAAAAAAAACAGAGGAGCGTGTAGATTTCATAAAGAAAATATAGAACTTTGTTGGAAAGCTAATGAACGTCATTATGTATAGATATAAAAAGTAGAAATTATATTATATACATGCATAAATCCATATGGCCCGAGTCTACATCTACATGTGTAATTTAAAATCTACAATCTATACAGATAGTCAAGATTTTAGTCCAATTTCCCCTCATAAACCAAAAATATACGCATCTCCACTCTATTTTCATCTCTACAGATACTAGATATCTAAAAAAAAAATGTACGTGTACTAAATGCACACACTCGTGGCAAAAAAATTTAACAGTAAATCTCCATTACATATTACATTCCATATAGCTAAAGCCATGTGTGTGTGTGTTTGTGTTTGTGTGTGCAATCTCAAGGCTCAAGAGGAGAGATGTAAAGGAGATTAATTTCAAAGAAAAATATCCATACGTACCTACAACAAAAGATTATAATGAGTCTGTACGTGTATTTTATTTCTCCTGCACTTTACTTTTTTTGTACATAGATACATAATCGTATGTATGAGAGCTAATTTAATCGTTCTCCTCCTTCAAAACTAATACCTACACAAGTGCAGGGTAACAGATGAGATGAGAGCTATATTTAATAACCTCTTCTTCATCTTCATCTTCTTCTCCTTCACATTCTCGCCTTGGCCCTACCTCTATCAGAATTTCATAATTACACATTGCAAATTACTTTACACCATCCTCCAACTCTGAATTTATTTTAGTATCCACGTTAGTTTTCTCTCATTTCTCCACAATTATTCCGTCTCAAATATATCTGTACATTTTGTTTTTTGTTGTTTTATTATCAAATGATAAAATACAACAAAAAAAAAAAAAAAAAAAAAACAGGAAAAGAAAAAAGACACGATAAATATGCAGACGATATTATTCAACGTACCATGCAATTGCAATCGAGTAATTGTATAATATCAGTAGTAAAAATAAAAAATAACTCCCCAGTTAAGTTCTCATGTCTGTGTTTTCAGAATGGAACGGAAAAAAGAAAGAAGAAGCGTGTGTACGTGTAGGGAATTCAACTACAAATACATAAATACACAAATACAAACATTAGAACGGACGGTGCAATTAGAATTCGGATCCTCGTCCACAGATACGATGCGATTGCAATATACTTACATGCATGTATCGTATATCGTGGGACAGTGATAGAGAGAGAGAAAAAAATGAGTCTTGAAAACGAGTAGATGAGTGCGTGTTTGTGTTTATGTGGAAATAAAAATGGTGCTGTTGGTTACAATAATAGTACTATTATCCAGTTGTGAGTAGAAATAGCGTGGCTACTAATACAAAGCTTATTGCTTATGGCTTATTCTCCATTCTGTATGGCTTTTTTTTTGAGCTCCTGTGCTCTGACTGCATTCACATTTCACGATCGTTGTGTGAGTATGTGTCTGCTATGTTTGTGTTTGTGTGTTGGGTGTCCTGACTCTCTCTCTCTCTCTCTGTCTAACTGGCTACTACTACTACTACTACGACGACTACCATAGCCATAATACAAAAGTTCATTTCCAGCCAAGACTGAGAGCTGCAAGCAAGCACTTGCTTTCGTGCTTCACTCTCTTTCTCTCGTCTCCTCTTCTTTTCCCCGTGTACTTTTTCTGCCACACTGTTCCTCTCCTACACACAGCTACACACAGTCACAGTACATACACACATTACACACACACACACTCACATACGGCCAAAAGACACCCAAGACACAGACGGACAGACAGATAGTGATAGAAACGTCTTGTGTGTTGTGTGTTTGTGTTTGTGAGAGAGTGACTTTGAATCTGTGTATTTGTGTGCCTATATTTTTTTCTGATAGTTATGTGATGTGTGAAGAACAAATATCTGTAGAGAAAGACGGAGAGTCACAGAACACAGAAAGAGAGGGAGAGAGAGAGAGAGAGAGAGAGAAAATATCTGTGTAGTATATTGTATAAAAAAAAATACAACGAGTTTAAATAAAGTAACTGGTGAAGAAAAAAAAACTTGTGTATTTGTAGCATTCAAGGAGGATTCAATTTCGTCGTCTACATACTACATAACTACATACTACAACTTCTCCTTCAACTCCCGCCTACTTAGCATTGGCTACAAAATACGTACAGATATACAGATACAAACACGATCCAAATGATTCTATATACCGTCTCTCTCTTTCTCTAGAGATATTCTAGAGTTTTGCAACAAAAAAGAAAAAGAAAAAGAAGAGAGTACCTATACACGGAGAGACAAAGAGAGAGATAGAGACAGATTACAGTAGTTTTGTACGGGAGCAAAGGAGAGAGCCACAAGAGTTGAAGTAAAACTCATCAGCAGTTTCTCTATCTCAATCTCTCTCTCTCGTTTTTCGTTCTCGCTCGTTCCGTTCGTTCGCTCGCTCGCTCGCTTATGCTCACTCTCGCTCTCTTCCTTTTTCACAGTGGGAAATCTGTCTTGAGCTCTCAGTTCTGTGCGTTCCCTTCACCCTCTAACTGTAAAATTTCTCTCGCTCTTCTCCTCCTCCTTTCGACTTTTTTTTTGGAAAGTCGGGTGGGAAATCCGGAGATTCAACATGACAATTATCAAATAGTGGAGCACACACACACACATATACAAACACTTATTTCTTTATACATACGACTGTGAATAGTCGTATACCCTCAAAAAAAAAAAAATTCAACTCCATAACAAGAACAACAACAAAACAACAACAAATCGAGTCAAGTTGTGCATACACTCGGGACAATTGTTCAATTGTCTGTAATTCAGTACACGTGGAACGTTATTAAGAAGATAAAAAATATATTAACAATATATATCACGTCATCAATAATAATAATAATAATTTTTTTATTACTCCGTACGTGCTCCCACTTACTTCAAATATCAACTCAAAGCGAGATTTATTAGTTTGAGTTTCTAGTCAATATATATCGTACATATACATATATATTTGTGCAATAATAATAAAAATAATCATCATAGACGGACTCATAATAATTGTATATTACTGTGACTGTGGACTGTGGACTGTGACTGTGGATTTTATAATGAAGATCGTCGGCAAAGTTAAAGTGGATTCTTTTTCTATGGACACTCAACTGTTTTTTCTTTTTTTGTAAAACAAATTAGAGCTTGAGTTCACAATTGAACTGAAGTTGGGGACTCTGGAAAGTGAATTATTTCTTTGAGTGTGAAAAAACTACTCTCAAGTCCAGCAATTTTGTTGGTGTGTGGTGGTTTAAATATATTTGGATATATTATTATATATATCTGTATGCGGTGAGATCTGAGGACTATAAGTGTACATTTGAACTATATATGGATTGTACAGATACAAGTGGAGAGTGTGAGTGTGTCGTGTCTATTTATAAATATGTATCCTCGTGTCTGGATTGAGATTCAATTGAAGTAATTGCAATTTGATTGTCATGGTTGCACTGTAATTACACTCATATAGTCAAGTCACTCAACTGTAAAAAAAGTAGAAGAAAACGTCTACATCCAGCGTGACAACGACACCACCACGACCATCCAAACACACACATTTGGACTTTGATGAATTCACTACACATTTAATTGACTCTCTCTCTCTCTCTCTCTCTCTCCTCCTAAATGTGTACACTCAACATTGACACGGAGAGTAAATGTGCAATTTTTCTCGCGATGAGAGAGACTGTTCCATTGTGATTGTGATTGGGATTGGGATTTTTTGTACATGTACATAAATGTGTGTTTGTAACTGGACGAGTAAAGTGACGAGTGCAGACTTGTGAAGTATTACTGAGAACGTTAGTACTTACTTGAATCGGAAAAAATATTGGAACGAGTTTTGTTTTGAGGATCGTATCCCAAGAATTATCAAATCAAAATCAAGATTCCACATCAACTTACATGAGGAAGTACGATTATAAAAATGTAATAATAAAAATGTACACTACAAACTGGAAAAACTGCTCGTCATCCCTTCAATTTTCATATAGCCAACCAAAAAATGCTATAAATTACAAATGGAGCTTACCAGTACCGACCACGCAATAGCACAATAACAAAAAAAAAAAAAACCATCATCTATGATTAGCCTCAAGGAAGTGTATAAAACGGCATTTGGGATTTTTTTTGGGATTTTTTTTTATTTTGAAATATGATGGACTCGTAATAATAATAATAATAATAATAATAACAGTATTCCTTGTTCAGTTCAGTTTCTGAATGATTGTAGATATCTACAAAAGATACAAACGAAAAGGAGAGACGCCAAACTATGCAAAAATATACAAGACGAGAGATATAATATATATATGTATTTGAATTTATTGGATCAAGTTTTTGACTGAAGCAGTTTGTCAGTTTTGGAAGAAGCATTTCCTATATATTTTACTCATCTGTACTCGTCTTCTCGGCTGAAGCTTCTCCTCATATTTCACACTCATGTCCATAATACAGATATGACTATCCTTTGACTCTGAGGTTATCATGACTTACATCGTTGAGCACTTTATCATTCTTGAGAATAGCTAAAAGCAAAGAAGGGAAAAGAGAAGAAAAGACGACGACGAAGAAGAAGAAAGAGCCAGAAAGAAAAAACCACGTACGGACAGACGAACACGAACACACACAAACACACACTCATCATCATTTGAGCCATCAACACCTCTCTTCGTCACTGCCACACTCACTTTGCACATTATCATCATTCTGTTCGGGTTGTGTGTGGTCTCTCTAATATACGAATACGAATACGAATACGAGAGTCTGCTGAGGGAATTTGAGTTTTGCAAGTTTCCTTCTCTCTCCAAAAGTGGACTGTGAGGTCTGAGGTGTACAACACACTCAATCCTCTCTCTCTCTCTCTCTCGCTCAACTTCAAGTTTCATCTCGACACACGATAAACCTTGAGCACATTCTCTTAGACTTCTCATCTTGGTCTATAGTTGAGTGACTCTATAAATTTGACTAGCTCTCTCTCTCTCACCATCAGTTCACTACCGCGTGTGGCTTCCAGCAAATCACAAGAGTTTTTAATCCAACTTTATACTCTCTTTCTCTCTCTTTTCCTCACCCCCTCCGACAAAAAAAAGAAGGAAAGAATCACGTTGACGAGAGAGAAAATAAAAGTGAAAATCTCATCATTTATATTTGTGTCTGAATTGGTTGGTTGACTTGAGTTTTCTTCTTCTTCATCTTCGTGTCATCGAGTCTCGAGTCTCCAGTGTGTGTTTTCCTCTCTCTCTCTCTCTCTCTCTTCGTCAGTGTATATATCAAAGTGTGTGTATATATGGTCTGTTTCTGTTTGTGCTTTTGTTATTATCATTATTATCATTACATGTATGTACGAGGAGCTACATCATAATAATACATACAATATTAATAAAGTGCGAGAGATAGAAGAGAAAATCTAAACACATCCACGTACCTTTTCCTGTCTGTCTACACGTGTACCTTCACCTTCATCTTCTTTTAATTTTACCTGTATACTCGAGGTGAAAAAAGGAAGAAGTTTAAAAAAAAAAAAAAACAGTTTCTCTTTCTTTTCGTCGTCGTTGTTGTTGTCGTTGTCGTCAAATTCAACATCCGTTTCTCTTTCTCATTTCTCCACGACCGTTTCTTTTGCTGCTGGAAGTCCCAACCCGAAATACATAGATATATAAAAGAAAGAAAAGGAAAAGAAATGGAATGAGAGAATGAGAGAAAAAGTCGGGAAGTAATGTGAAAGTTGGTTGGAGAGGGAATAAGGGAATCCGTGAGTGATATACGTCATTTGTGACGAAATAAAAGAGAGGATCTGTCTCTCTCTTCTTGGTCTTCCCCCCCCCCCCACCCACTACCACCCTCCCTCATGAGAATGACATGATGTGTATGTAGATATATACATGACATGAGAAACCATGGTGCGAATCGGCTCACCTCAACTATTATACAAAGGGATGAGTAAACTAAGTTTTTTGTTGTATGTGAAAGCTTTGGTAACAGCAATATATAGCAACACAGCAGAATCATAGTCAACATTCTCTCAATCAGGATATAAAAAAAAGTGGTTCAACTTGAGAATTGTGTTCATTTGTGTATTATAATATCTGGAAAATAAAAAGGGAGAAAAAAAGTATTTCTCTCTCCACCTTCCTCTGCGTACACAATAATAATAATAATAATAATAAAATTGGAAGCAGTGTGTTGGCTGTATGTATATAACTGTAAATAATTTATACGGCAAGAGAAAGAGTGCACAAAAAGAGTGTATGTGAAGAGTAAAGAAGAAAAAGAAGAAGGAAAAAAAGAAGATATAACGAATTGGAGAAGAATCTCTCCAAGGAATCATTTTATGGTGCGAAAAGAGTGAGAAAATGTCTCATTTTGTTGTGATGTAAACGTGTGGAGAAGGATTTGAATTGGATTCCTGATATATATATATAAATAAATAATATAATACTCAGCAATTCTCCTCCTCTTTTCCTACTCACAATTTGTCATTATTGGTTCTGAAGAGATGAAACTCCTGATGAGACAAATTTCAGTGACGAAATGAACAACGACTCAGGTGTGGTTTCGCTCGCCGAAACCCTATTTCCGTCCGTTGAGTCAGAGTTGGAGAATGAAACAACTATGCCGACAACCAGAATGATTCCTGAACGGATTTTACCAACAGACCCCCCTGATACTCCTCCACTTGAGGTCAGACTTGTGAATTACACACACACATACACATTTCCTAACTATTTAAATAAGTTTATACTTAATCTCTATGTACGCATTTGAATATTTAATTAATTCCAGAGGATTCCGTCCGTCCATCTATTTAAATTAAATTAATGACTATTCTAAAGATTTTAATCTGCAAGTAAACAACGCAAATATTTGTACTGCGAACTTGTATGTAGTAGAAATTTCTCCTTGATCGTATTCGTATCGTACATTCTACACAAAGTTTGGGTTATTTGAAGTTATTCAAATTAGTTTCGGACGTAAGTACACCTGCGTTGTTGCACTATAACCATATTTACACTATTTACAGAAGAAATCTCATTGATAGAAATTGGGAATGATTTTCAGTGTAGTGCGGACTTTGCATTTATTTATTTATTACACTAAAAAAAAGTCACGTTTGTTTCAATTCGTTATTGAAGATTGAAGCCATTGGCTAAAAAAAAGAAAAAAAAAATGTTTTCACTGTGCTCTCGACATATGTGTGCGAGTACAAGTAAAAAAAATCCATGAATGATGGAACATCTTGCTAGTCATTTGAAGTTTCTTTGACCATCGTCACTATTCAGTATTTTGAGTCGTGCCCAGGAAAGACGAGTGTTTTGTGTGGGCTTTTTTTTTCTATTTGGTTCCATTTCTCAGTCTTTTTCTTTTCTGGTGAAGAGTTTGAACAATACAAAAAAACTGGGCTACAACACACATTTCTATTTGAGACATGTTCGAATTCTTATCCTATTTCTTCGTTTTCTCCTTCTTTTAAGATCCACACATACACACACACACCGTATTCCACACATTCACATACCTATACTTACACTCACACACTCTCACATTCACAGTGTTGGAGAATCCAGAGAGCTCTTTGTAATGTCGGTAATGTAGTGTGGTAATGTATTTCCTCCGTACCTGCTTCGCCTCATAAGTGGACATTTACACCACACACATCCCCCGTTTTTTTTCTTTTTTTTCCCTTTCTCTCCCCTCCTTCCCACATTTTAAACCACTTGCAAATAACATACGGGAAGAATCCCAGTTCGGACTCGTCGTAAAACTTTGATTAGACTAACATGATCGTACATAAGTACATGAGTACATGTACGGACATGGTATATGGAACAAATACAAGCAAATGGTGGGTTTCATGTATACACTGACCACCATAAACTTTACAAACTGCACACACAGGCAAAGGGAACCCACAAAAAATACTTTTGTACCTACTCAAAAGATAGAAGTTCTATCGAAAGCTCGAGAATAAATATACGATATTTTCAAATGAATTTCGTTCAAATCATTGAATTACCATCAAATCTCAACGGTTGTACTCAACCAAATTGCATTGTGTGTACTCCGTATGGAAAAAAGGAAAATGATCCAAATGTACAGTTATTTACAACTACTTATCCGTATGAACATAAACGCAGCAGAAAAAATAAAATAATTAGAAAGTGACAACAACAGCTCGAAGGATAAGTATCTTAAATGGACTTTGTATTATAATTCCTTCGTGTTTTTGTTCTATCTGCAGATAGTTGCACACAAGCTCTGATTTTCTTTGATATTTGTTTGTTTGTTTGTTTGTGTGGGTGCGTTTGCAAATCATGTGGTGTAATTTGGGATTTTGTAATATGGTTGATTCCCATCAAATGACCCCTCATTGCTCACAGACCAGCTCGTGTGATCTTCAAATTAGTCTAGATGCTGAAAATGAGAAAATGAATGTGTTTCAATGTTTTCCCTTAACCTTTAACCTACCTGCACTCAATCACCTTGTACATATACAGATATGTAGTCGTGTACGCACTATACGATATTTTATTTCGCCGTCTCTCTCTCTCTTCTCTCTCTCTCTCTCTTTCCCTTCGCATTAACGACACAGTACATTTCCTTTTTGCTCTCCATTTCCATTGGTAAACAAACAAACACGCATAAAACGTAAAAAAAAAAAAAAATGTCTCACATGCACGATTGGAACTCCAGCATGGATTACCATTGCCATTGCGTAACCCTGTACTCCATTCGGCATTTCGTTTTCTATGGTATTTAGTAGCCAATAAATGTATGTGTTGGGATAAGCCACATTAAAGACTGTTAAAGTGAAAACATTCTGTGAGATTAATTGTGTAGTATATATTTATATATATATACTTAATAATAGCTTTATTATTATGTATTAACATCATAAAAATCTGTCGTAGTCATGTCGTCGTCGTCGTCGGTCGTCCGTCATGAGTAGTAAATACAAAACTCATATAAAACTCTTGGAATCGTTAAGTTGCACTGATAATAATAATAATACTAATACTAATACTAATACTCTTACCATATAAATAATAATAGTGACAAGTACATGAAAACAAAACATTATGGGGATATTATTATTTACATCATGTTTAGTAGTTACATACAGAGAACTGAAACTGAAGGGAGAAGGGGCGTTTATTATATTTTTATGAACTTTTGGATTCCCACATGAGTATTTTTTTTTCCTTGCCTATGTGTGCACATAGAAATAAAATATTTATTTGTAATTCTGTTGAATATATCTGCTTGGAAATAAGCAACAGAGTTCACAAAAATTCTGAATGGATGTGTGGATTCAACTTAGGGTATGATTGATAAATGGATGATCATATCATGTTGTTTGAGTCTTGTAAGTACTTTTGCACAAATTCACACACAAATTTACTCCATCCAAATCTCCATGAACACATTCATTCACCATTTCAAGCACATAATCCAAAGTGGACTTTTCGTAATAATAATCATTTTTATGGGCATTCTCTTTCTCCTCTTCATTCATTCTCTAAAGCTGTAGTAGGTTCTTGACATTAGCCTCACCCCCCAAAATAAATAAAATGATAATAATTTACAAGATGAATCCATCCCCGCTTGTCACAGTCATGAGCATAAATAGTGGAGAGAGAGAGAGTGAGTATAAAGCAGATCAGAGCAGTGTCCTGTATATTATTCTGGAGATGACTGCAGAGAAATATGAAATGGCTTGTCATGTTCATTCTCAACTTGATCATCTCCATCATCTTCATCTTCATCTTCATCCTGACTGAGGATTGTCAACATGAGGAAATGTCATACATGTATATATTCGTACATGTATGCATATTTAATTTACACACCCACTAATTTTCGAACAGGGATTATAGAAAATATTCTCCTCGCGTACATTTCAGTCCGAGAATCATCGTCATCATTTTCATTACCAAAAAAGAAGAAGAAGAACCAAGCCAGAAGCACCTTCTAATTTTCTATACTCCGCTCCGCTCTCATTCTCAGTTCTCTCTCTCTCTCTCTCTCTCTCTCTCAATGGTTAATTCGCTAATTTATTCGCAAACAGGAAGAGTGCGTGAAAAGAATATTGAGTATATTTCAGTTCTAACCAAAAAGCTTTGTATGTTGACTTTTCTCTCTTTCTCGCTCTGTCTGTTTCTGTTCTGTCCTGAGGAGAAGTAAAGGAAAAAAACTACGTACGTAAAATCATAAGGTGGATTTTGTTTCTTGGACGGATGATATAATATCATTAAAATATTCATTTTCCCATTTACTTTGACTCGTAAGTAAAAAATCCACATATAGAACTCCCAACTTGTACACAGACAACAGACAACTTACATGTGTTTTATTATTATGATTATTTTTTTAAGCTGTTGAGTCATTCCAGGTGCTTAGCTACAGCTTAACTCATAATTTGTTATTATAATACATTTATTCATTTTATTCATACCCCTCAACCATGTACTTACAACGTTTACGTTTAGCTTCAATTACTTGAGAGAGAGAGAGAGAAAGAGAGAGAGAGACAAGTCGAGAGTTTGTAGTACAACTGGGACAACAAAATTAATCTTGAATTTACACATACGCTTTTACACATTTACAAAAAAAAGTCCGTCTCGGAACACTGTTAAAATCACATGGCATAACCAAGCGCGGAGGTCTCCTGCCTGTTCTTATTTGTTACTGCCCGACTTGGAATGGAGAAAAAAAGACACACGAGAGACACACAGAGAGAGAGAGAGAATTGCGAATGATCTCTATCGGTCCCGCATTACTTCAACTCATTACTTATTACTCGTTTTTTTCCCTTTTCGTATATGTATATGATTCCAAATTACATTTTTAGGCTAGAAAAAATATGTGAAATTGCCATGATGATGACGTCATTTGATCGTTTTATCAGGGCCGATTCTCGATTAAACTAAAAATATTCACATATGAATTTTAAAAAAAAAAAAAAAAAAAAAACGAATATGAGAGATATTTACTCATACGTATAGATACTTTTTAAAAATTATTTTGGGCTTTGTGAACAAGAACAAACTCAATGCCGACGACATACGACATGAACATGAATATTCGTATATGTGTGCTCGTGTGTTTTTGTGTGTGAATGTGTAACTTTTTAATATCTGTAATTTTTTTTTTGGCTGCCCTAAAATTGTCAACTTATGAAATATAAATAAAATGATCTCGGGAATGAAGTGCATTTAATAAAAAAAAATTGGAACATTTATCTATCACGACCTACCTTGAGTATAAAAGTAGTTTGACTTAAAGTAAACGAGGCCAAAATGAAGAAGAAAGCAATATACTGTAATAAGTATTACTGTGAGCTTTGTATAGGCTCACAGAAGACGCATACAGTCAGTCGGATAGAATTCTTTTTCCTTCCTCCTTCTTCTTCTTCTTCTTAATTTTACCATGTAGATGTAGACATTTAGTTTTGGCTGGAGAACCCAAAAAGTCTAAAGCAAGTGGGATCAGTTCGCTCTCTCCCTCTCTTTTTCGTTCCTATCTCGTGTCGATCTTCTTTCAAGTTTCAAGGCACACAAGTCCGGAGCTAGCGCAGCTGTTGACTTATTGCTCTTCTCTTTCCCCTGAAAATTGCACAAACACACACACACACACACACACAGATAATCTTCACGTATAGCCTCACCATTAGTTTTGAAATCTTGCAAAAAATAACCTTCTTTCTATCCGTCTATGTAAACTTTTCTCTACGGAATAAACTGGGAAATGACTTATTTCATCTCTGTATTTAATATATAAAATAATTGTCAATCTATCCATACAAACTTTTATTTAACATTCTCTTTTCTTTACAATTCCCAATTTCCCTCACATCCACAACATCATAGGGTCAAAAGTTGTACAGTGGAAGAATGAGAGAGAGAGAGGGAGAGACTCTTGTGTGAACAGTTTGTTTGTGTCTGTTTCTCTGTGTGTGTGTGTGTGGAAAATGTAAAGGGAATGAAGTTTCAAAAAAACTTTCATTGTATGTACAACTTTTCCTGTACATGTTCCTCCCCACAAAAACTTACGATTAACTAAATTTTAAAAAGCGGAGATTAAAAATAAAGTTAAAAATTGTTACTACGTAACAATTTTGGGTCGCCATAAAATGAAACATTTTGTTGGCTTCGGAAGCGAAGCTGTATTGTTTATTTTGTCCTTCTACTATACCAAATGGAGAAAAACTCAGTATTTCGTGAAAATTTCCTATTCTTGGGGAATTGTATGCACTGGCAATTGATCCAGGAAACAAATCACTGGGTCAAACGTTTATTTGAATTTCCCGCCAAAAGGGACAAAAGCAGACAACGGATGTACGCTAATGCAAGTGATGCAGGACAAAAAGGGACAAATGGGCATGAAACTGCGCAGTGGAAAATTCCATGTGCTGTGGGGACTAAGCGAGTGGCATATTTAGGCGTAAGCTACCCTACATGTCACATGTGACTATGTAGTCAAGTGGCTACGCAGAGGGTGTTGCGACCAAGGTTCAATTCCACGCCGTATTGGAAATTTTGTTCTATCCTTCGTGACTGATATGTCTTAACCTTATGGAAAATTTCATGTGTTTAAGCATAAGGAATCACTATTCCTTATATATCTTACTTCCCCGTCGGATAGCATGGGAATGCATACAAAACGGAGTGGAAAATTCCATATGCTTAACGCATAGGAAGAGGGAGGGACGGACGGACAAATGAATACAGTAAGCACCTTCGCTTCCTAAAAAATGTTCATTTTGTCTTTGGCATTTTCACTTATTCTCCAGGCTATATTAGCTATTAGCTCGTAGTTGTATTCTATTTTTTTCACTGTATTATGGAATTAGAACTAAAGTTTCATCACATTTGACTATTTCACGATTCCCCGTTCTTGTCGTCTTTCTGCTTTGAAGGGAAAATACAATCATTTTATATACATGTATATACTTTGAATGCCCCTATAAGCAAAAAAGGAAAAGGAGGACAAAATCCCCAGGAAGAGATTAAACTTTTTTAAATGAAACGGTAAAAAACCTTGAGTATAATTAAAGATGAAAGACAAAAAGGATGGAGAGAAAGTAGGAAAACAAAAATGAAAAATGAGAGAGAGAGAGAGAGTGAGCGGCAAGAGAGAGTAGGGAGGGGGGGAATATCCTACTGAGTAGGATATTCCATGGAAATAAGAACCACAAAGCTTTAACTAGATATTTTTTAATGAAAAATTTCATGTTGATGTAACAAGTCAAGTCAACAAGGAACCCCCTCAGAAAAACAAAAAACTGTACACACTCAAAAGAGTAGTAAATTAAGTTACTATTCAACTTCAACTTTAACCATATGCCCAGTCAAAATTCATCGTGGTTAAATTCAGATCACAGACTCTCTTCATTCTTTTTTTAATATAACCTTTCATTTTCCCAAACACCAAACCCCAAATCTATATTATGTTTACCACACACAAACGTTTCCCCGTCTGTTCCCTCTTCATCTTTGCCCTTTTCATCTGTGACTTGTGTAGACAATGTGGAGAGGGTTAAATTAAAGTAATAATTCCACATAAAACACAACGACATATAACGACTCATTTTTTTTCCGTTTCGGACGAGTGTAGGAAATGGAAATGTAGAGAAAAACACAGAGAGTCTGAAGGTAACGGTGTAAATAAAATCCAAACTTTGAACATAAAGTATAATGTGTGTGACTCGCCATTGTCATGCGGACTTGAGGACTCTCTTTTTCTCTCTCTCGCTCTCCTCTCTTTGTTTTCCTTTAATTTAAATAATGCTTTTCGTTTCACGACTATTTTAGGCTGCCACTAAAATCTATAATATCCACAACGTATTTATATGATATGAAAATATGGAGCTACAGAATCTGTAGTACAGATACACATTTATATTTAATATGGTGCATCACCCTCTCGACGACCATCAGATTTCTGTATTTAATGTACCTACACTAATAATGATAATTAAATGATCCTTATTTTAAAGTAAAGTTTGTGTGTCCGTACACTTTTGTAATGTGTTTGTGTGTGTGTTGTGTACATGAGGTTAGAACTGTTAGAAGACATGGGTTAGGAGAGTTGGTAACTAATAATAAGAGATGAATTGGGTTGGTCGTGGGTTGGATGTAGTGTAGTAGTTTGTATAGTGTATATAGTTTCTGAGTAGGTAACTCTGCATCTTGAAGGACAGGAGCTTAACTAATAAAACAGAGTGGGCTTAGGGCAGAATATAATATAAGAATAATTTAGCCGCATGAGAGAGACAATAAGAAGTTTCTCATTATTAAAGAGTCACAACTCCTCACGTCTGACGAAAGGAAAGGCAAGGAAAAGGAAGAAAGATGGAAGAAGAGTAAAGACGACGAGGAGATGAGGACGACCTACCAAGTGAAAGACAACGATGACGACGACGACGACGAGACCCTGCTCAAACTTATAGAATTACAAAACTACAAAGTACAAGGAGGAGAGAGAGAGAGAGACCGACTAGATTGAAGCTGAGTTGAGCTCAGCTTAGAGTTCATAGTTGGATGTGTACTGTATGTATTTATATCTGTATGTATGTACATGGGGATATTATGAATATATATGGTACATTTGTTGGATGATGGTAGTGGTAGATGTGGGCAGTATATCTTACGATAAAACCTAAAATCTCCTTTCCATGAATAATGCGAGAAAGAGTCAACTTCATCGACTGAGATAGTCTCAAGGAGCAGCGAGCAGCGCGGAGAGAACGAAAGGAAGAAGACGAGAGAGAGAAAGAGAGAGGAAGAAAGGGAAAAAAATTATAAACACTAAAAAATCTTTGAGAATATATACATAGAAAATAGGTTGAGAGTTTGAAGTTGGTTGGGAGTTGGGACCATGAGGATGGATGAGAGTAAAGTGTGAGAGTGAGAATGATCTTACCCGTCACGTAGTAGAAGTCGACGACGGTGGAGAGGAGAACCTACTCCTCCACTCCAACTTTTAAACTACACACACATGAACAACTACTAATACCCACTAACGTAAGACAGAACCGGAGACAGGCAGTGAGGAGGAGGAAGAAAAGTAGTAGAAGCAGAAGAAGAAGTAGAAGTAGAAGAAAAAGAGTAAAAAGCCAAAGTCGTTGTCTTTTTCAGCTTGGCAGGGGTCGCAAACAATTACCTCCTGTACAGTTTCCGGATTGCAGTTCTTTCCTAAAGAACCTAAAGGTTTTCCCTCATTTCCAGTCTTTTTTCATGATCATCTCCTCTTTTTCTTTCCCTCCTCTCTCTTCCTCTTCCTTTTCCCCTTCTCTCTCCTTCTCTCTCTCTCTCTTTCTCAGTTCTCATCAACTACTAAACTTGGAATGAGAATTTGCGAATCATGTTGGTAGGACGAGAGACCAAGAAGGCGACGACGACGATAATGAAGAAGACGAAGATGAGAAAGCATGGAGGGAAAAAAAGTCATTCGCGTTTTCGTTTTCGTTTTGCTTCTCGTCCTACTTCTTCCACTCCGTCCAGTCTTATCTCATTATGATGAAATTGGCAAATGAGTGTTCTCTATAAATAAATGTCATTATTTTCCCCAGAAGCAGTTACATAACCCGAGCGAAATGAATTTTCTCATTTCATGCAGAATATATATGTACGAGTGAACAAGCAAATGCTGCATCTTCCATCTCTCTCTTTCCTACCCTCTCTCTCTCTCGCTCTCTCTCGCTCTCTCCCTCTTACTCTCCATAGTTCTATTTACTGGATGTACGGGAGTCAGTCTATGTGAGATGTGAGCAATTGTGAATACACAAATGTTCCAATTTCTAAGCCTATTTTATTTTATATGTCTGGATATGATCTGTACATTTCACTCCTCTGATGCACTCCACCGTTTCATGCTCATAGTCGTCGTCATCATGTCATTTATCTCCACTTACTTTCCTTCTCATTCTTCTTGTACTCATATCTGTGATGATGTTGGTCTAATGTCAAGGTAAATGTATATTAAATTCAGGGAACTCAAGATCAGATGATGGTGAGCACCATAACCCATAATAAAATAATAACATTATTAACTATGATATAATAATAATTATAATATCTTAATAATGTCTACATAGCTCATGCTCGTGTCAATACCACAAATTAGTCATTGTTACATCGGAGGTTAATTCTCCCAGTCTTTTCTCTCCTTATCTAGCTTGATTTCTCCTATAATTTCACTTTGACTTTTGACTCCGCCCCCCGTGTGATTTCCTCTGCATTCGACAAACCACTATGAAATGTGTTCTCATTTACACTCTATCAACTATTCAAAATTCAAACACGTTAATCCATGTGGAAAAAAGAAAACTGTACACGTTTTCTGCCCTTCTTCAACATTCAACAGAATATTAGTAAGGAAATGGTTAAATCTATATACAATATAGAACAAGTTGAAACCTCTGAGAGAGAACTTTGAAGAATAATGTGTGCGCAATACTTTGTGAGAATGAGGATGAGGATGGATAATCTATAGTCAAATGTATTCAAGTACAGATAAAACCCGAATTTTCAAATTTAAAGGATACAGAAGGATTTTCTAAGCTCTAAAGTAGTCTAAAGGTTCATCATCGTCCTTGAAAAATGTTCAAAAAAAAAAAAAAAAACGTACATAGTTTTGGAATATTGTGTATCGTATCTGTATATTTAGTTTTTTACTTACATGGTGAGTCTGTGTGTGTTTGGGAGTTGGGACGTTTGGGTGGATGGTGTAGATTTAAGCATTTTATGAGAGTCTTAGTCTTATCCTTAGATTGTTCATAAATGAGTGCAGTTGAGATGCGAATGCAGACGCTGCAGAAGCAGAAGGATTTCCATGTCAGATTCCCATGTATTTATGTATGTGTGGAGAGAAATGTGACTACAGATACATACAATTGCACACATCCATATTATGTGTGTATGTGTGTATTCATTTATTTTTACTACATACATTTGTATTTGTACACATGGATGAATGGAAGCAGACTGATCGTGAGTCCTCAAAATTTAGTGATTGTCTCGTTCTTGTTCTTTCTGTGATCTCATGATGTTGGTGCAGTGGCATGCAAAACAAAGTGACATTCACATTCATGTTATTGTATCGCACATGTACATAGTGATGCATACATACATAATACATATGTATGTAGTTCAGTACAGTGATAATATGTATTTATACGAGAGAATGAGAGAATTGCGGATTGTGGATTTACCATTTGCTCAATTTTACTTCCTCCATTTGCCTTGACTTCCAGTCCTACACACAAACCCGTTTCTTTTTCTTTTCCTCTCTCCTTCTTCCACTTCTGATAAGATACATAATCTTACACAAACACAGAGTTTTTCCCCTCTCTCTCTCTCTCTTCTTTATTTTAATCTGTCTCGTTTATATTTTTCTAAAGCTCATGACATGTACCTTGAGCCATCCAAGCAATGAATGTGCATTTGAGTTCCTATTTAAAATTGAGTAAAATAATCCTTTATTTATTTACATTGTATCTGTACGTACATGTACGAATACATTTGTGCAGAAGAGAGTCGAGAGTCAAGATCAATGATATTGTCATGTAGATTTACAGTTTTGTAATATAGAAAAATGTTGTACACTCTTTCCTCTACTACTCATTTTTCTCGTGTAAACAAATTCCCCAAAACTTGCTCTTATCTTATTTTGTCCACGTATTTTTTTCGTGTATTTCATTTCTTATTCTGCATTTTGTACACCACAATTTAATCTATGAGTCACCACACACACACGAACACGAACACACGAGAACACAGACAGAATTCACATTTTAATTTAACGTCTATTGAAAATGTGTATTGCTGATTCGGGATTTGGGATTTGAGAGAAAAATGTAGTAACCGTTTGGAAAGTATAAACAATTTGAGTCAGTTGTAGTCAGTTGCCAAATTTAAAGCACATCAAAAACGGCTTCCCATTCTCATCCTCGTTTACACTAACAAGTGCATGTTTACTACCAATTGCCAGTCTCCTGACTCTACACACACACACGCACACACTCTCGTTTTCGCAATGTTCAGCTACACAGATCCTCTCGTCTGTCTTTTTGGTTTCAAACGGAAATTCAAAGGAAGGTTTCCCAAAAAGAAAACCAGATTCTCAATATATGAATTTCTCTATTAAAAAACTTCCCAATATTTTGGCATGTGGAAATCATGTGTAGAGCGCGTGTTTCTACATCCGAAGAGAATTCCAATGTTTCACATCCTTATTCGGGTAGTTGAGAGTCTCTCGAGTTGGCTGTTGGGAGTTGGAGAAGCTGGAGAAATTGGAATGGAGACAGTTAGCAGTAAATATAAAGTGTGTGTGTGTGGAATGTGGAATATGTTGAGATGGTATGAGCACTAAATTTTACAGGTTAATGGTCATGTATTTCGTATCTCAGTATTTCAGTATTTCAATTACGAATAGGGATGATGGGGGAAAGGAATGGAAATTGAAAAGCGGTTTCATACGCAGAATACAGATGTACACTCTCCACATTCAACTAGATGGATTTCCTAGTTGAAAGTCGGGACATATCAAAAGTCACATTCGACGTTGAATTTAGATTCAAATTGGAAAAGCTAGCGAGTGAAGAGACAGAAATAAGAGAGAGAGAGAGAGAGAGGGAAAGTCCATTAGCCTGAAGAAATGGTTTGGCTCGATTTTAAACAAATTTCCCTCAAGCTTTCATGTACATATAGCACACATGAGCAGTTGAGTAGACAGTCGAGAGTGAGGAACAGCCGAGCGTATAGAATAATCGTACGATAGAACAAGGCGGCAGCAGTCTATTGCAATGTCGCACTATCTCTTTTCCCCGAGATGGAAATTCGTCAGCAGTTCGGTGATGAGTTACAAATACGAGTAGAGTACGAGTCCCATTACACTATATTACGTTTTGCGTGACTGTACATGGGATTTAAATATTCCTCGACTATTTTTACTACTGCCCGTCAGCTAAAAGGTCTCGAGTGTGTGTGTAGCGAGCAGTCTTTTATTTTTGTCTTGTAATCAAAATGATTCCCTGGACATTTACAGAATAAAAATATTAAATATTAATGCAAAAAACACTTCCTTTCCTTTTTGTCCACTTCAATTCGATTTTCAGTCAGTATAATACGATATATCGTGTCTAAAATTGAATACGATCTTGGTTCAAATTGAAGGCCACCATGTTTTATTTTGGACTACAATTCCCTGTTCCCTATATATATGTTTCGTTTTACTCTTCGGCTTTCCCTGGGAAACCATTTCCTCCATTACAGCTTTCACCCTTTTCCTCCACACAAAATTGACCAAAGGGAACTTGAAATGTAGGTTCAACGGTTGTTGTTGGTTGTGTTTTGTATTTATTTGTAAATGGGATTCTTTCCCAATTCTTTCATGGTGTTCAGTACCAAACTATTTTCTATTTTTATTTTTTAATCTTGCTCTTGGAAATTCCCGAGACGCAAGCGACAGGCGAAGTCTATAAATGTGGATCTGAATCTGAATTGAGTGATTGAAAAATATTGGGATATTTTGAATGGTCTTTGGTTTCCTGGCCGAGTCTCTCTCTCTCTATTTCTATCTATCTCTCCAGAGTCCTCTGACCTGTAAAATAATTCAATCCATAGAAGAAAGCTCCTGTCCTAACTACACCCCATTGCATTACATTACATTTCCAAGTCCATGGCCATTGCTTTTGATATAAAAAACTGACACTCCTTTCACACGGAAGGAATCAAGAGTTTTTTTTTGGTAGCGTCAAGAAGTCCAAGTCGGGTTTCCTCTTTGAAACTACTTTTTTTTCGGAATTTACCCCGAGAGGAAAATCGACAGCATTCACAGTTCACACACTTTGAGTGAATATTCGTATATGGAATGGAATGGAATGGATGGAGATATGAAACGAAAGTACTTTTGAATCCAGGAAGGTGAGAAATAAATAGAAGCATAGATGTCTTTAGAATATGGAGACTATAAACTATAAAGAAAGTCATATAGGGAATAGTTGTGTACACACACACATACATGTGATGTTAAGAGGAAACCGGAGAGGAAAAAAAAGTAGTCGACTGGGTCAATTTTCGTGAAAATTTTGTCCTGAGACGAATTTTTATGAGGTTCCTTCCCTTTTTCTCTCTCTCTCTCTCTTTCTCTCACTGTCTTTCCATTGCCATCTTGAATTCGAATTCCCATGCTATGCTTATCCTCCACATCCTCTTCCTTTCCACTACCACCAAGTGAGTAACTTTGGTCTAGCACTCCCGTTCCAGCTTTAGCTTTTATTCTATACAGCCAAGCTTTTATTCAGGACACAATTTGGAGTCGCTGAAATTTTCAATTCTCTCTCTCTCTCTTCCTCTCTCATCTTCTTGCACTCCCCACCGCTCATTCATTCAGTAGAGACTTTTTGTCCTGCATGGTTTCCTACATATATCTGTATTGGATTCATTCTCATCGAGAGAAAGCACCTTATAGAAAATATCCCCAACATTATATTCTACCTTCTATCTTTTACAGTCATATTCATGGAGGGCTATCACATATATATAAATAGAAATTGGTATAGCAACATCACACATACACACACATACATACATACATACATAGAGATAAAGAGACTGCTCGACTCTACTCTAATTTCAGGCGAGAAACCAAGTTTGCGGTTTCAGACAAAGTTTTCCTCCTCAAGCAGGAGAAGTAGAGATGGAAATGGAGAGAAAGAGAAAGAGAGAGAGAAAGAGAGAGAAAGGAGGCCTTTGAGCAATTCGTACCTTGTTATGTACGCACTGTATGTATGCTGTTCCTATGTACTATGCACATACATGCATACAGTGTACGATTTACAATACACACGCTGTCATATATGTATATATCCGTGTGTAATCTTCCATTCAATTCCGTCTCCTTACTGACTTGAACTCCAGTGACTGTATTGTAATCTGTATTCTGTATTCTGTATTGTAATTCAATGGTCTCTCATCCCTACTCTACAAATTTTCTGACTAGTGTGGATTTCTTTGAATTCAATGTTGAATTCGAAGTTGAATTCGAATTTTCAGAGCTCTAGCAGGATCTGAGTCCAGTAGCCAGTAGGAGATTGAGAGTGAAAGTGAGAGTGAGAGTGAGAGTGACTACAACTACTATACACTTTGGTGATAGTATTTTAGGTTAGTCGACAGTAGTTATTTCAAATGCCTCTTCCTCTCTGTCTCTCTCTGTCTCTCTCTCTCTCGTGTTACAAGCTCTCTATTTATACTTATACTTACGATTAGTAGGAGCTCCGAGTCTATTCCTTCACTATTTACTGCCTGACGTATATTTGTGCGCCCTTAGGAAGTCAGTAGAGACAGATAGAGAAAGGAAGAGAAAGAGAAAGAGAAAGAGTCAACTCTAAATCTAATGGTATTGTTCTTCCATTTTATTATCCCTTCTCTCTCTTTCTTCTTTTTCTTCTTCTTCTTCTTCTTCGTCTCCTTCTTGATAGTATTCTCATTTCCTCTTCAATTCTCTAGTCTCAGTATTTTTCTCTCCGTGTATTTCACAGGATATACCTTTTTTTCACGAGGGTTTTTTTTCTCTCCCCTCTCACATGAAATTGGTCATCTATCAATCCTTTTTCTCAAAGACGTTCAAGGCTCAAGTAAACGAACACTCGGCGACTTTAATGGTAAAATCTCTCTATATATATTCCACTTCACTACGTGACATTATAGAAGTTGAAATCGAAATGGGGGGAGGGGGGATTTCCCCCCGTAAATTTAATTTTACAATAAAAATTGAGATGACTATTCTTAGTATTCTTAGTCATTATTTACATAAAGCCCTCATTCAAGTCAAACCCACCATGGATTTTTGTATATTGACTTTATTAGACGGATATTACATGAAATATTTAATCGAGGAAATATCATGAATTGAACAGTCACGCCGAGAAGATGAGGAGACTGATGAAATCAATATTCCTGTAAGGCAAATGGATTGCCGTATCATAATAAAATAATAATGATGATGAAAAGAATACTCGCAATTAGTGTAGACGACTGAGAAATGAGAAATGAGGAAATCAAGGATCTTTCTGTGTTGATTTTTCTAAGAATTTTCTTTAAGAGACTCTGCATTCTCTCCGTTGAAGTTACTTCGTAACAAATTTTCTAAATGTGAGAAAGTCGTCAAACTCTCAAACTATTTCTCTGCTTTAATGTGTTTGAATGTGCCATGATACAAAAATAAAATAGGATAATGACTGAGAATAATTAAAATGTAGTTGAGTTTAATATGTTCTTTTTCTTTACATGGATTTGAATACTGGAATGGAGAGAGAGAGAGCGAGAGAGAGAGAGAGAGAGAGATGGTAATGATTGGATAAAATGACTTGCCATGTGACTTGCATGTACGTAGTAAAATAAAATGTCTATTTTTGAATGGGTGATACCTGCTGGGATTCTTTGTACTTCCCCCCGCTTTACGCTTCAGAATACACTAAAGAATGAGTAGTACTAAGAATCAATATGGAATTTCAACTGGAAAGCTTATGCAAGTTCAATTTATGGTATTGTGAGCTGAGAAAAGTGGAGAGAGAGAGAGAGCAAAAAGAAGAGAGATCTCACTCAGTCGTAGTAGCACAGCTGCGAAATTGCTCCTTACGATCATACTTGTGATGGTACTTTTTCTTCCGCTCACCGTACAACTTCAACCTTCCAGCCAGCCAGCATCAGCTCGTTCTCGTTCCATTTCCTCCAATACCAAATATACTTGGAGAGCTCAATGGTCTCGGATACATACCATCCACATCCACATCCACTCCTACAGCAGTCTAGAGTTTACACAGAACGAGAGAGAGAGAGAGAGATCACATCATCTGTGTCTACGTGGAGAAAGGAGGAGAGTAACGAACGAGTAACGAAGGTTATTTTCCTTGGTAAAAAGATGAGATCTTCTGCCTGACAGGCAAGCCAATTGATTTGGAATCGTAGAGAGAGCAAAAAGGAAAGAAAAGCCACAATCATTTCAACTCTCTCTCTCTCTTTCTCTCTCCATCTATATATAATTTCTATATCTCCTCCTCTCCTCTTCCTCCTCCGTTCGTTGGGGAAAAGGAAAAGGAAAGGAAAGGGAAAAGAAAAAGAAAATGAGGCAGACTTGCCTGGTGGTCCATCAGGACTTTTGCTTGGATTCTCTCCCTTTAACAATCAAGTACATGAAACATTCAAATATTCTTTTTCTCTTTCCTTTTCCTTTTGGTTGGTGGATGTTTTTACCGTTACTTCATTTCATAGTTCATACCATTGTGTTCCAAGTACATACTCTCACAATTGTTAAAAAAAATTATGTAGTATTGAAACTGCTTGAAATAAATAAAATGTGTGTGTGCATTCTAATTCAATTCAAAAGAGAGCGAGCGAGAGAGAGAGAGAGAGTGAAAAAACTACTTGGAAGATATAAGTATTAAGTATGTACATGTGAAAGTTGGATAAATTGCGTGTTTTCATCGATCCTCGCTCTTTTTTTTGACTGTTCAAACCAGTTTCCATTTCCCATCTCTTCTTACACATAAATAGTTTGGGTCTGGAAACGGGAAGGGCAACAAATGTGAATCATCATATTATTTGCCATAATGTTCTCATTCCTTTTACCTTCTACTCACTTCTCTCCACAATTTGTACTATTGGATTGGAGGGTGGAGAAGGATATGAAAAAATGTCCTGCTTCAACAATACAGATACACATAATCTTTCTAGTCCTCTTTTGGATTTTTTATTTTTTTTTCGGTTCGTATTACATTTTTAGTTGAGAATCGTATCCTTCTCTGTACCCTGAAATATTTATTATGGTGAATATTGAATTGACCATGAACCATTTTTTCCGGGGTAATGTATCGATAAAAGGATTCGCTAGAAAGTTCACTCCATTTTTCCGCTCTCAGCTCAGTCAGTGTATGAACAAGGAAAAGAAACAAGGATTCTGGTTTCTGGTTGAGTGTGCGTATTTCATGGGAGCGAGAAATCGGAGATGTGTCTCCTTTCTCTGTGTGTGATGAGTGAAGAAATTTTGCAAGCTTGTATGCTTAATAAAAATATTTTATCCGTTCTTATGTCAATATGGAAGAATTATGGGGCAAAATGTGTGTGTGTGTGTGTATAATGAGGAGTTGGAATATTATGAAAGTTGAACAGAGTGCTACAGAAGAGTCTATGTATACACAGCGTATAATTCCATACGATCGTATAAAGTCTTTGGATTTTAAGCTTTTCTCTAACTGTGTTTCGTTTCATGCTTTGGATCATCCTGTATGAATCCGGAGTCTCTCTCTCTCTCTTTCTCTCTCTTCTCTCGAGTTGTTGGAGTCGTTCAGTTCAGGAGCCGTATGCAAAAAAAAATTGATTTTAGCATATAAAGAGACTTGAGAAGGCAGAAAGTGAGAGAGAGAGAGAGTACAACAGAATGTCGTGTATGAAAAGAGCTCTTGGAGTTTCCGAAGGAGAGAAAGCTACAATCTAGCAAAAGAGCGAGTCTAAAGTCTAGAAAATAGAAGCAAAGTTGGATTCAGAGTTTAGAGACTTGGGGACAGTATTTTAGTCGTAGTTATAGACATCAACTTTCTACGTACACAGAACACACACACACACACACACTTTCTCTACATTTTACATTCTATGTACAATCTACATCTACTTACATACTTCCATGTTGTAAAATCTAAAATCCCGAGTTCCATCTTATCCATGTGGATAGTAAATGGCAAATGGAATTTTGGGTGCAAGTTCGCTTTCTCTCTCTCTCACTTTCTTTCTCTTTCTCTCTGTCTTCTGTCGTTCTCGTAGTCGTTAGTATGCGTGCCTATCTTGATATCTATACGAGGATCATGAAAACGGGGTCCTTCCTTTCGTTTCCTATCCCAAAAATAAAAAACCTTTACCAGTCCTATATTTATCCCTTTGGCATAGTGATGGACTTTTTGCACGGAGTTTTCCTTAGCCCCTATCTCTCGTTCCCACACTAAGCAAATACTTTCACATACACTCTAACTATTCCAAAATTTCGGACCAACATGAGTTCATTCGTGTCGTCTCTCTCTCTCTCTCTCTCTTTGCTGCCGTTCTACTATGCACTTATACTTTTCTAATCTCTCCTCGCACACAAATAACACCGTCAATTCCCAAGTCTGCCACTACAACTTTGCAATATCCGTAGGTACAGAGAGAGAGAGAGAGAAAGAGAGAGAAAGAGAGAGAGAAAGGGAGAGAAAACGAGGGACATCCAAGAAAAAAACTATCATCATTTCCAGTACACACATCTTCGCACATGTCCACTCTTTCCACATGATTTTTTTCATATCATCCATCCTTTACTGTTATCATTATTACTATTATTATTATTATTGTACTATCTTTCACATTCCAATACCAATTTCCAATATGTATATGTACCAAAGTTCCCTATTTACAATTTACTTCTTTTACTCTTGACTCTCTCCGTCTTGATGGCGTAATCTTCCATTATTGTTTTTCTCCATTCTTTTACCATTGATTCCCTCGTACATAATATAATAATAATGGTAACGACCTCACTGATGCAGGCCAGGTGAAAGATGGTTTCCTTTTGTTGTACTGTACGTCTGGTGTGATTCCACGTGCGATGAAACTCCTTCTTTTTTTTTGAGTTCTTCATGAAATCCTCATGATGTTGTTACCTTCTTCCCCCTTCCTTCTTGTCGTCCTTTTTTCCTATGGATTTCCTATCCATTTTTATTATTAATCCAAAAAATCGACATGTGCCATTTTGAACATTTGTGTCTGTCTATCTGTCTATCTGTAGAAAGAGAGGCAGAGACAGAGACAGCGACAGAGAATCTCAATAAAAGTCGTATGCTAAATGTTCATATTGAATTATTGAAAGGATCCCATTTGAAAAGGTCAAATTACCTCCTTGCACATGTGCCAATCTTACAAGTAGACTCTCTCCCTTTCTCTCTCTCTCTTATGTACATTCTCCACGTCCACAAGTTTTCCTTTTCTCTCCTGTCTACATCTGCATGTTATGTACGTACGTTTTGTGTAGGAGCAGTAGTTTTAATTAAAAAATCTTCCCATTAGCGCCAACTTGTGTGCCGTCTAATTTCCATTTTAATTTTCAATTTCAATTTCTAGTGTGGGGACAGAGAGAGAGAAAATCCGGAATGTATGTAGTTGAACTGTCAAGGTGAAGGAGTTTGTTGGAAATTACGCTATACTTTCCCCCTCGTCTCTCTCTCTCTTTTTCTCTTCCTCTATCTCTATGTACAGATGAGCTGAAAAAGATTGTAGGAGAGGCAAAAAGACAAAAGTCAAAACTAAAGTCTATTTCAAAATCAAATGCCAAAGTCGGAGTATCTAGGGAGTCAGATTAGTTGTCATTGTCATTCTCATTTTCGTTGTCGTCGTCGAGTGTCAAGAGTCAAGAGCCAAAATTTCCTATACGGATTCAAAATTCAAATGCATTCATTTCATGAATATCTGCATGGTACACTTTGTGGCCTCGAATGTGGACTCGTTAACTGTCTGTACAGCCACATAATCCATAATCGTTAAGCACAACATGGTTGGATCCAAAATTTGCAAGTCGGAGAGAGAGAGGGAGAAAGAGAGAGAGAGAGGGAGATAGAGTTGCTGCTTCCGATTCAGTTAAATATTATAATGGTGTGATGAAGGAAGTTTTGGAAAGTTGGAAGTTGGAAATGATCATCGCTTTTGGTAGTCTGAATAGTTGGTTGTTGTCTTCTCATTGTTGGTACGGTATGGCATAGTAAGGAGAGGGAAATTAAATGGGATGATTTCGGTGTGTATATGTGTGAATGTAGATGTAGAGTAAGGGACGAGAGAGAGAGAGAGAGAAGAGAGAGTGTGTGTGTTGGGGGTTGATATAATATTTGGCAAGAGGTCTGGCTAAAATGCGATAAAAAGACACGCGGATCCCATTTGATGAAGTGTGGATCTCACATAGCGAGGAATGTTGAGAACACACAAGTCTATAACGGCAGGAGAGTAAAAGAGGTAATCAGGTGGGCGTGTACTGTAAACGAAAGCATCATAGAGTACATATGAGACGCCGAATGGGAATGAGAATGAGAATGAGGAGAAGTACGAGGGATAACCAATATTCTCATGGTAATTCCTTCAACATGTAGATAGTCCCCATCCTAATGTACGATCCTTGAGCGTCTGAATTAACTTATAATTTTCTGCACAAGAGAGAGAGAGAGAGAGAGAAAGAGATAGATAGAGAGAGAGAGTGAGTTTTGTGTATGTAGAAATGGATGTGGATGTGAGGGAGTACTTATTGTATATAATGCATGCTCCGCGAAATGGATTTCCTTCGCTAGTTAACTTAGAAAGAGACGAGTACAGAGAGGACGAGAGCGAGAGCGAGAGAGAGAGAGAGAGAGAGAGAGAGAGAGAGAGGGTTGGAGCTTTAAGACGGAAGCTTGGTAGTAGTTGAAGCACTAGACTACACCCGGTTCTCTATTTCCACATTACCTTTATTAGTTGAGAGAACTGAGATTGTTTGGTGAAGAATCTCTCTCTCTCTCTCTGTGTGGAAGAGAAAGGGAATGAGAACTTTAAGCTTCAGTTATTCTCTAATCTCAGAGTCTCAAGGTGTTTCTTCCTTTTTCATTCACTTCCTTTTTCGAAGCCCTCTATACACCAAGAAATACATACGAACACAAACAAAATTCTTTCACGGGTTGTCCCCGAATGAAACATGTGGCAGATACATAGTCCAAACTGTGTGTGTACAGATACATACATACATGTCGTAGTTACTTCTTACTTCCACCGCTTCATAGGTAACTTCACGTTAAAAGGAAAAACTTTGCTATATGAATTGCGAATACAAACTTCCTACTCCTAACGGTAGTCAGCCAGTCCATTCCTCCTTATACAATATCTGTAGTTGTTTTTCCTTTACCTTTCCCTGTTCCGTTTTCTTTATTTTTGGAAAAAGGAAAGAGAAAACTTGGGGAAATCTAAACTGTACACAGAGTTTTTTTTTTATTTCATGCTCGTTCTTTCTTTCCAAAATTTTTTTCTCTTTTCCCTCTAGTTTTTCTCTTTACTTCTCCTGGTTTTCTCTTGTGAATGTTACGTTCTCGCTCTATCAAAGATTGCAATTCCTTGCACTTTCATTAGAGCAGAAAAATAAAAAAGTTGTAGACTAACCAGCTGAGACTTCTAGCTGGATTCCTTTAAAAGAAAAAAGGTAAAGAGAGAGATGGGGAGAGAGAGAGAGAGAAAAGTAGAAAGTAGAAAAAAGCGTCATGCATAACCCACTAAAATATCTATGCTGTAGACAACAGCAGCATGCACATGCCAAAGGAAAAAATGATGAGAGAGAGCGAGAGCGTTGAGAAAGAGGAGGGAAAACTGGAAACTTCACACTCAGACTATGCTCTATATCAGTAGATGATGGGTAAAGAGTTGTAATATAAAAACAGGAGAAACTGGAGGAGAGACACATCGAGAGAAGAGAGAGAAATAGAGAGTTGTATGTGTGTGTGTGTGTGTGTGCATTTGTGTATGGTTGTTTTGACAGGGCATAATACTACAGGGATAAGAAGCAATCTTGACTATATTGCAGATTTTTACCACCTAGTTTTACAGACCGTTCTGTTGTCTAGGTAATCAACATTGAGGAAAGTGTATGTTTTTGTGCCAGGATTTGAAGGAATGGTTTTCAGGGCGTCTCCCTTAACCCTCAAAATGGCAATTTGGATGATTAGATGGGCTTCTTTATGGATCTACACCATAATGTTTGCTACTCACTCGTATGTGTCCAATGGTTTTGTGAAATCTAAGCCTACGTACTTTCTCCTTCTCTCTCTCTTCCTCTCTCACTCATTTCATGCCTACACCCATCCGCATATCTCTCTTTCTCTCTTTATATATAGGTATAATATCAGTAATGCTTGAAAAACTTGCGCTTGTACGTTTTTGCTCCTGGACCCTAGTCTCACAGCAACTTGAAATTTCAACTCTGAGCAACACTAAAGACTTTTTACTCTACTCCACTCTCTCTCTCTCCCTATCTATAGAATGGGGGTAAGAGAGTGTGATGCACGGTAGTACCAGTAGACTGGAACTGGAACGCATCTACTGTGTGTAGCTCACACAGGTAGAAGTAATAATAATGAATGGTCGCTCAGAGGTGAGTACTTACTACTTACTATATATAAGGTGAGTATCTCTCTCTCTCCTCTCTCTCTCTCTCCCTCTCTCTCCCCCCACTCCCTTGTTTTACTTCTTCACTACATATTCACATACGTGAGTTCCAGTTCCACTGTAGACTCCACAGTTTCCACAAGCTCGCTGTCCCCCTCTTCCCCCACCCCCTGATATTCTTCTTGAGTAAAGTAGAGGAGGAGACGAGAAGAGAAGAGCTCCGATATTGCTGCGAGTAAAGAAAGCTTGATGCACAACATAGTACTTTAGAATACGTAGTAATTCCACTGTATAAATTACATAGGCAACTCTCATATACCTAAGCTCTCTCTCTCTTTCTCTCTCTCTCTCTCTCCTTTATGACAAAGAATCAAGCTATTTGTATACTCATACACAGCGTCTCTATCATTCAAATTATTATGTGAGCTGATATCTGAGTTCAATTACGGAGTAAAGTAGAGAAAAGAGAGAGAGAATATTCACGGATGTGTACATACATGTGAGTTGGTTCACGTAGTGTGTGTGTGTGTGAGTGTGTATGCAAGTTGTGGGAGGTACATAGTAGACTGATCTTCATTTGCATGCAAAGTACGTAGTTAATATATTATTTGGACTCTTCATCAAACCCTTTAAAACACATGGAGCGTAGAGAATGTGTGGCGGACGCCTCACAAGCAAATCCACCAACTAAATCATTTTTACATGGTGTCTTCCAACACAAACATAGAGAGAGAGAGAGAGAGAAAGAGAGGGAGAGAGAGAGACGCTATAGTCTGAGGTCTGGTAGAGTTTGTGTGGCTCTGTCTTCTGTATTTAGTCATCTACATCATGTACATCATGGATGAGGCGTGATGTGATGGAAACTACAATATAAAACTATATGTATCATCCGTATATTCCTATGTCCCCATATATATATACGTATTTTTTGCATATTCTTTCGTTTTTGTTTTCTTTGAAGGTCCATTGTTATAATTTAGTTTTGTTTTTGGTTTACTTATTCCAGGGTTTTGTGTTTTTTAGGTTTTTCAGATTTTTAGAGTAAGAGTAATGACAATGAGGAACCAAAAACTCTTTGGTTAATGGTGAATGTGAATGTATGTACGACTATCGTTAGGGAAGGCAAGGCAAAATTGCATATTGCATTTTGCAATTTTACAAGTGTTACATTTTTGTGTATGGGAAAGAGTGACTATGTATTAAATTATAGATTTGCATGCATGGATGAGTTCAAATGTCCTTGTACGTTGTACACATTCCGTCAATTGCATTTCTGTGTCGTAAATGTGTTTGTTCTTTTGTTTTCTACCCTCTCATGGAAACATTAAAGTATGAAACCTCGTATTTGAGGCGTCCATTACTTTTCCAGTACGGCATCACGGGTAACTGTAAAATGGATTTAATCCGTTAAGATTTAAGATGATCTTAAGATGCTAAGTGAAAAAGATTAAAGTGTTGTGGTGTACGACATTTCAATACGAATTACGATGCAAGGAGACATTTCCAGCAGGATTGCGCGTATCTATGTACAAATACAAATGTAAAATAAGAAGGAATCTGATCATTTGATTTAGATTTTAGATGTGAATATCGTACATGTAGACAAAACGGGGGATTGATTAAATGCAATGATGGATGTTGGATTTGGTTCCTCAATTTGAAATTGTGATCTTTTTTTGTGTCTTTCCAGCTGGCTCTGCTCTCGGTGAAAGGAGTAATATTCGTAAGCATAATCGTGGCAGCTGTAATCGGCAACATGCTGGTCATCGTGTCCGTAATGCGTCACAGGTCTGTTTTTTTCTTTTTTTGACAAATTCTGATCCCAATGTCTAGATACAGAGATAGATTTGAAATAGCTTCATTGTCAGCGAAACTTGCAAAAGTATTTTGATATATATCTTACAAGTTGAATTTTGTTTAAATGCTTCAATTTGTCAAATCACGCTACTGATTTGTTTTAAATGTAATATCTGTGTAGTACATGAATCAAATTTGAATGTGTTTTTGTTTTGTTTTGTGTGTGTTACAGGAAATTACGGATCCTTACAAATTATTTCTACGTGTCCCTTGCTGTGGCTGATATGCTCGTCGCTCTCTGTGCCATGACATTCAATGCTGCCCTATCGTTAAACGGAGGTATGACATTTACATTTGATTAATTATGTATGAAGACAAATTTAAATTAAATCGTTTGAGAATAAAATGTAATCGTATCCAGACTGTCTCTGTCTCTGTCTATACACATAAGTATCTTTAAATATCTTGAGGATGTGACCTATTAAACTAGAACTAGAACTAGAGGTATCATGTCATCCTATGTATATCTATACATTACACAAAATAGATTATTCATTTCTCTTCATAAGCTACAATATCATAAGATATATCAATATTATGTAGTTTTCTGAATAGCCCTGGAGCTGGAATGAGATTCATTCAAACTCCAACTCCAACTGTCTCTTAATTATTCATTTTGACTTGTTTTTCTCTGTGACAGAATGGTCTATCTACTAATTCTACTAATTCTACTATCTACTATCTACTATCTACATATATGAAGCTGTGTTTACTAAAAGGGACCGTATACTGCTTTCTAGTTTAAAAGATATTTGAGTTTTCCTTTTGGCCTCTTTGGCGCCACGGTATTTCTCAATGATTTTTAAATTCAAAAAATCACTACAAAAATCGTCATATATTTTGTTTGAATTTAGCTAAAGTTTGCAAATTAATTAAACATATTTACAATTTTTTTTACATATTTCTAACATTTTCCATAAAATAGCCCATGGTTCTCTACATAGGAATACGGCAAAAAGTGAAAATTAGTATACGGCCCCTTTTAGTAAACACAACTTCATATAATTCTGCAATTCTATAATTCTGTATCAGTAGTGAGTGCGGGTGTTCTCTTCATTTTTTGTTATTGTTCGCATGTTCGTCTGAGTCTCCATTCTATGATTTGATGATATAACACAACACTTGGTTGTAGTCACCACAAAACAAACGACAGATATTAGTCCCGTATCTCGTATCCAATAGGTCCCCATATGTACTGTAGAATGTATAGAGCTTACACACTTGCACTCTCCTCAATGTACCTACAGATATATGAAATGAGGAATATAAAATATAATGTATAAAAAATGGCCATGGAGTTCACATACATATATTTTTATACATACATACATACATACTTACATACATATATGTTTAGAGGAGAATCTTGACATTCACTCTATATTCTATGAGAAGGTCTGTCTATCTGTCTGTCTTTGTCACAGTGATGGTTAGTGCGAGTGTAGGATGAATTTTGTGCTCTTTCTCTCTCTCTCTCTTTCTTTCTCTGGGTAGTTTTCTCGGCTACTTCGTTTACATGACTTTTGCATGATGCCTTACAACTGCAATATGCTGCATTGGCACACAAGATTTGTAGATAACAGCTGGCTGGTGGGCCATAAAAAGTCTTGGCTTGTGGTTCTACTGCCTTGGCGAACTCTTCTCTCATGCAGCGTTGGCGTTTCCACATTTTAATGGGCTCTTGTCGGAATCGCGCGCTCTATCCTTTTCTCTCTCTTTCTCTCTCTCTTTCTCTCTCCATGAAGGAACTCATCTCATGTGTATACCTATAAGTATCGTAGAACTATATCAATAGAGTACAAACCATTATGACTCAAAGTGTGTACGTGTACGTGTACATGCATATGTGTGTGTGTGTGAGTGTGTCGCTGACGTTTCGTACCGTCTTGACTTGACTTCCCCGCTTCACTCTAAAACGACTGTAAGTACAATATAAATGAAAGTCTATACAGCTTTTCTTATATTTTGTTCTCTTTTTTCCCACATGAAAAATGTCCTTTATATCCGTAGAGAAAAGAGAGAGACAGAGACAGAGAGAAAAAAAATTACATGTATGTACCATATAAAAACTATAGGTATTCTAGTATTCTCTATTCTTTTCCTCTCTATAATTTAAGAATGGCGTGTAGCGAGTTGTGATTGGAAGACTCGTCGTATTTTTACCATTTAATTTAACCGTTTATTTGTGTGTGTGTGTGTGTGATGGAGTTTTTGTCACACAACTAAAACAATTACGCACACATTCGTACATGTAGCCTGTGCGATGGCGAATAAATATACTTCCGTGAAATTCCCTTTTAATTTTCTAGAGTTAGAGTTTGAGTTAGAGTTGGTTGATAGAGAGAGAAGAAAGAGAAATGAGAGAGAGAGAGAAATAAAGTGGTACTAGAGAAACAAAGCCAAGAGAGGGAGAGAGAGAGAAAGAGAGAGAGCGAGACAGGAAGAGAAAATGAGAAGAGTCAGAAGGAAATATTACTAGACGTCTCGCTGAATCGCTAGCCAAATTCCTTGGTTTGTCAAGACAATATGTCGAAGAGAATGAAAAATATTTCATTCTCTGTGCTCTCACTCTCTCTCTCTCTCTATCAAATCCAAATGGTTCCTCCATGTGTCTACCTATAGCTATGTATGTGAACAAGAGGGAATGCGAATGTGTGTGTATGCTCGTTTTTATATGGTATAAAGTTCCACAATTTGAGCTCATTGTCTTTTGAAAAGGAGAACGAAAGACGTTTGGAGTTTGTATTCTTATTATTCTTCGTTTTCCATTCTTGTCAAATGAAAAGTAGACTACAAGAGAAAGAAGAAGGGAGAGAGATATTGAGAGAGAGAGAAAGAGAGAGAGAGTTGGTTGACTATTTTCCTGTTGATGTCAATAAAGTATTCTACATTCTCAATGTACATTCACGAGACAATTGGTTGTTGATGTAAATGATTATATGTGTGAGGTTGTTTTTGTTTTTGTCTTTGTCCCTTTTGTTTTTTTTCATTTCCACTGTAATGCGTTATCATAATTATGATTCTTGTTTTTTTTCTCTCGCTGTTTAAAGGTCGTTGGATGTGGGGCGAAATCTTATGTGACATTTGGAATAGTTTGGACGTGTATTTTAGCACGGCGTCCATACTCCACTTGTGCTGTATTTCCGTAGGTATGTCAAATGTCAACCCATTACATTTATTTATTATTACTATTACTACTATTATTATTATTCTTATTATTATTGAGTTTTGAATTTCCAACTTAACAGTGCAGTGACAAAAAAGAAAAAAAAATTCCCAAATGTTTTAATTGGAATTACTCACTCACTGAAGAAATGTGTGTAGTGTAATGTAATAAATAATTACCGAGGAAAAAAAATAAATTCCTCGGCAATCTGTGTATTAATTCTAATGTGTTTTTTTTCATATGTATGTTTTTTTTACAGATCGTTATTATGCAATATGCAGGCCATTGGAGTACCCGCTACAAATGACTCACAAAACAGTGAGGATCATGATAGGTAACGTACATTTTTCTCTTCTCTCCATTTCAATCAGTACAGAGATATACAATCAGATACCTTATTATACATTGCCAGTAGTGACTCTAATCTCTAATGATCATGATGATGATTTTATTGAAAGTATAAACCTTGAGAATTTACAAAACATTTGGGTTTCACTTCATAAAAAAAAATAGGTTAATGTCTTTTCCCTTTCCTTTTGTTTTTTATTTTTATTTTACTACATGCTGAGTGGATATCTAAAAGAGTTTCTCAAGTGTTTCAATGCTCAATTTGATACTACTTTTAATGTACGGATATTTCATTTGGAGAGAGACATGGAGAGGAAAAAACCAATAGCTTTCGTTTCCCATGTTTCCTTTGGTCATGAATACTAAAAAAAAAAAAAAAACAAGTGACAAATGGGAATCGGTGGAGGACAATCCTCTCAATTACATTACAAACGGGAAAAAAACTCCATTGTCAAATTACGAAATTGGAATTTGGAATTTAGAATCAACATGCTTTTATATTCAAACATGGGTTACACAATAAAAACACGGAAATATACGGATACAGAAATAGAAATCTCATCGAATGAAATCACCCAAAATTTAACGTTACAAACAAACAGCCAGAGAGAAAGTACTAAAACAAAGTTGTTACCTGCACCAGGTTGGCCCCGCTCACATGTTCTGAGTAGCCAAACTCACACAGTCAAAAACGAGTGAAAGGAACAAAATAAAAAATATAATTCTCTTATTTTATTCATCGGCAAGGGATTTGGATTTTCGTATCGCAATTTAAAAAAAAAGAGAGAAAGAGAGAGAGAAAAACTTGAAGAATTAGAGTGTAAATGGGGAAATACATATCTGTATAGTTTTTCAGTAGAGGAGAAAAGAATATAAAAATTTAACGGCTCATAGCATTTATAAAAGAATTATAGAATCGACTATGGAATGGCAAATAGGGATATAAATATAAATACTGTAGTGTATAGAAAAAAAAGGAGGTTTGACATTCCACATGAGAATACTAAACTATTCTTTTATACATTGTGGTTTGTTTTTAGGGAAATTCAGTGTGTACTGTGTATGAGTTTGCAAATTGTGAGTGTGTGAGTATGTGTGTGTATGTGTGGAGACTTTGAACGACCGGGGGAGAGAGAATTTGGGAATAAGTAGGGAGTTACAATGGACCCGGATGAATTAAAGTGTGAGTGAGTGCATGAGAGTAGTCAACGGATTTGGATTTGGATTCGAATTCGGATTCGGATTCATTGCAAGTCAATAAAGAATGGTAAAGTGTCCGATAAGAACTTTGGAGCAATTATTCTAAAAGTTAGGTAAAATTACAGTCTATAATGTGAAACTGGAGCTAATACAAGTTGAGCAGGCAATGGAGAGTCTCTGAGTATCTGATTGTGAATGTGAGTGTGAGTAGTACAGTCGAGAGTGCACCAAGCCCAAAAATACATTTGAACAATGTTGAGGTCGACATATATAACAAACACACACTCTAAAAAAGAAGGGGAATTTCAGTAGAGAGAAAGAGAGAGAGAGAGATTTACAGCAACACATACAAACATATGGATTTACATATAATAGTTTTGATATAGAGTACAAGAGAGAGAACTTTCCTTGTATTATTCCTCAATGAGACTGAGACTATCACAATTTATGATATCATTTCATTGTAGACTCAATTTAAATACACACTTGTATTTCCGATATGTATAGCTATCGATAAAAAAACCTTGAGAGCGAGAGAGAGAGCGAGAGAGAGTCAAATATGCTCTCCAGAAAACCAATAACAATTTTTATCAATGCTCGCATTAATCCCTCTTTAAATTCCCAAATACAAAGTGTTATTTTCTCTCTCGCTTTAGCAATTTCCTGATTTCCTGATCCTTTTAGTATGAAAAGCTCACCAAAACTGTGCCAATGAATTATTGTTTTGTGCATCAAAAAATACAGATATAAAATTTGAATGATTTTTTACATAAATATTTTGGGGGGTTGGGCATTTTGCTAACTGTAGGTGCAGTTGGGTATCCAAATTTTGAAGTTTAGGTTTGAAAAAATTTCGTCACCGGTGAAAGTGAAAAAGAATCTGAGTGAGCGAGAGAGAGAGACAGTGAAAGAGAGAGAGAGAGAAAGAGAAAGAGAGGAAAAATATCGTACATCAAGATTTGAGAGGGGAAAAGGACGGGAAGTATCTGTAGATTGAAGATTTGGAGAGCAATTGAAATGGAGTCTCAAATTCTATTGTATTAGAGTGATGAGGGAGAGACACAAAGCTTTTTCTCTTTCCCCGAGTGCATATACAGTGATCAGTAGACTGTGTATGGTCTGGAGGTATCCTTGTTCAAATTCCTGGATAGAAAAGAGGTTTTTGTTTTTTTTTGGGGGGGGGGAAGTAAAAATAAAAATGAGAGAGAGACCGAAAGAAAAAAAATGTGGGGTACAACTCATAAACAAGTATTTGATGTAGTCTCGGGGAAATATTTGAACAGACCAATACAAATACGTACGTACATATTATTACATGGAAAATGGAAAGAGAGACTCAAATATAGAAAAAAGACATGACTGGAGCTGAAACTGGAACTGGAGACTCCAGACAGTCAGAATCTAGAATTTAGAATTTAGATTTTCAGAATCCAAACACCAGACGATGGTTACATCGAGATATACAAAAAAAAACTGTAGAGAGACTATGGGAACGGAACGAACGAATTTTGGAAATTACTCAACTGTAAAACTTTCCACTTGGAAAATTATTTTCTACAAGAGCGTACAAGTGAGAAAATCTCATTCATTCATGAACAATGTGGAGCGTGTATGCTACGAGCAGAAAAGAGAATATATCGACATTTGAAAGAGACACAAAGAGAGAGAGAGAGAGAGACAGAAAGAGTACACATGTGGGTCGTGGACTATTATAGAACGAGGGGAAAGTTGAAGCGTCGTCATATACTTCATCCATTCCATACAGAGAAAGAAGAGAAAGAGTAAAGGAACGTCAATGTCAACGTCAACTACTTTTACCTCTTCTTTCATATTGATGAGACAGGCCACAGATGGAACAAACCAAAGAGCAGCTAAATACAATATATACGATATATACACACACACACGTTTTCCTCGTACTCTGAACCTGACCAACCAACTTCACATTGTATTTACATACATTCATTTTTAGAGCATGAGCTCAGAAATGAGGAATTATGAATTTGAGAGAGACAGCGAAAACTCGAAAACCCAACATCCAAATCTGAAATCCCAACTTTAACTCTCTCTCAAAATTCAAATGAAAATCAAACTTGACTTGAGAGAGAGAGAGAAAGAGGGAGAGAGGGAGAGATCTCCAAAACTTTCAACTCAATCTAATTGAGACTTTGAATAGGGCAAGGACAAGGACAAAATTTCAAATTGAAATCCTAATTGAAATGGAAATGCATTTGAGAGACGAGCTGATCATAGAAAATCATACAAAGTCTTCTCTCGTCCTCATCATCCACAGTCCGTGGGTTTGTGTGTACGTAGATTTACACACACACAAATACACACAGATAGCATGTGGAGGATTGTAGTAGAGCTATCTCTACTCTCTCTCTCACGCTCTCTGCCTGTCTAGTTCAAGTCTTTCTACATTTTCCATTGGATCTTGATCTGTACAAAAGCCGAGACCTGAGCGCCCTGTATTTATTTACACAAGCATCAGAGAGAGAAAGAGAGAGAGAGATGAATGCAAGACAAAATACAGAATATGTATGGAATACATGGGGAAATGCGAATAATACAGCTGGAGACAGTCGGGGAGTGCCTACGTCCCTGATTCCCTTGCACTTCAAAACAAGTACGGTCCCTAGCATTACAGAAGCGAACACCAGACAAGTTGATACTAAGTGTATACATAATGGATGGCAAAGCAAGAGCAAGAGCATGTACATATTTATCTGTATATGGAGAGCGAGAGAGAGAGAGAGAGAGAGAAAGTGTATTTATATATGTAGGTTGTTGGTGCTTCAGCTTCAACTTTACAAGTTGCTGTATTATTGTTCGTAACTTTTGCCAGACTTTTACTCAAAGTATGTTTCATGTTCGAAGAGAGAGAGAAAGAGAGAGAAGGAGAGAGAGAGTTGGATATAGAGAACCAGAAAGAGAGAGAAGAAAATGAAAAGAGCTTTTATTCTTTGGAGAAAGAGAAAGTTTCCGGTGAGACAGAGGGGCTTCACTTCACTCTGTTTCTCCTTCTTGGTGTGCTCTTGCTCTTGCATATAAGCTATGAGTTACAAGGTATCTCAGTTCTCTCTCTTTCTCTCACTCAGTCAGTTTGTAAAGAGAAAATGTCTATAAAAAGACGAACCACAGGACGATCCGACCACAAACTTGAACGAACGAGAGGCACAACTTTTGTCACACATAAATATCACACGTTGGCTGGAAACCAAACTCAAAACTAAAATTCAAAACTCCCGGAGAGATTTCACTTGACAAAACTATTGTTTCTAAGATGAAAACTTTCGACTTTCCCTTTCTCTCACTTTCTCTCTCTCTCTCTCTCGCTCTCTCTATTCTACTCTTCACACACTTTGTACTACCTTCTCCATTTTCCAATTCCCATTCCCCAAGTATAAACTTTGTATTCTTTTCCTTTTCTCCTATCCATCCGTCCGTCCGTCTGTACAGACAATCTTTTAGTGGATTCCACTGAACTCTGCAGATACAGATACAGATATGGTCCAGACTGACTCCTGACTACCTGCAAAATTTACATGCATATTTCATTTGTCATATTTCTCCCTTTCCCTCTCGCTCTCTCTCTCTCTCCCTCTCTGTTTATGTACATTTCAACTTGCACTTCAACGTGTTGTCAAAAGCACTTTCACTTGCAATATAAAATGCACACACAGTTCTCCCAACATAATAAATACAAAGCCAACAGGACACAAAATCCTCACTGAATTTCATATAGAAAAAAATATTATTCATATTTCCCCTTTTGTCTCTTGTTTGACTACATAGAAAGGAAAATGATAGACAGTGCGGATATATGATCTAAACTAGGAAAAGGTCTTATATTATCATTAGAATAGCTCAACCTTCATTGTTTTCCCAAACTTTGAATCCTCACGTCAAAGTGTAAATTCCGAATTTGAGTAACTCCCTCCAATTCGCCTTCCAGCCTAATTCTCAACACTCTCTCTCTCTATTTCTGGGTGAAAACTAAGGAGAAAGTTTGGTGGTGGTGGAATCAGTCGTGGTCTGTATTCTATATGCAGGGAATTATCTTTAATAGTTTAGAGAGGGTGAAAACTGAAAAGTACTATCGTACTTTTTGAGAAATCCTCAAAAACTTTTCCTCCAAGGGTGAATTTTAGAATTTTGGATTCTAAAATGTGAATTTCCGTCAATGTCGATATATCAGGAGAGTTCATTTTTTGTTATCTTATCTTATCACACATCCTTCTACACTTTCCTTCAGTATTGACCTGGACATTTCCCTCTTGGGAATATCAAATACAAATTTTTCCATTCCGATTTAACCTCTTTCGTTCGCCCCCGTAGAGACACGCTGTGTAAAATACTAATACTAATACTAAAAAAAAAATACAATACGGAATCTGGGCATCGCTATGTACAATGAACGATGAGAGAATATAGAAAACTTATCTGGAGATATCCATCATATATAATATATACAGATACAAATCCACGCAGCACACACACACACATTTTTCATCTTGTTACAATCCAGATTTTTCGCTGTCTCTTTCTCTGTCTCATCGCTGGTGTTCTAGTCGTATGGTTTGGGTTTTAGAACGGTTGTTAAATTGAATAGGAGCGGCTCTAGTAGTGTGTCGTAAAAAAAAAGAAGATGCAAATAAATCTAATAAAAAAGGGGAAAAGAAAAACAATGTCGGATGTTGGATGTTTGTCGTCGACGAAGGATTTAATTTAAAACCTTTCAAAAAATAACTTAAAAAAAACCTACACGTATACTTTCACCACCGTGTGTATTCACATTCACAACCACGTTTTTTTTTTCATTTCATTTCAGCCTCATTTTGCTCTTGTTTTTTTTTCCTTGGTTGAATGTCAGGTTGAGTCGTCTGTCGTGAAGTCTGCTGCTTTTCCATGGGACGACTTGGTTTTGTTCTTTAGTATTTCCTCGAGTCTCATATGGTTGATTGGGAAAAGGGAAACGTTGGGCCAAAGTGGGTGGTAAGTGTGACATATGGAAGCAAAATGACAGGACAAAATATAAAAGTGTGTTGTCTTCAGAGAGAAAGAGAGGAAGAAAGAGAGAGAGGGAGAACGAAAGAGAACACGAAAGAGTGTGTGTGTGTGTGTTTGTGCACGAGTAAAAAAGGCAACAGATAAGAAAGAGAACGACGAAAGAGAACGTAGCGTCGGAATTTTCATACATAAACACATGAAGATGCAGACAAGCCACACACATTTAATGCTCATCCTATGGTTTCTAATATTGTCACACTAAAAGGTGTCTATAAAATATATGAGAGAGGATAAGACGACGTCTTTTTTCTTCTTCTTCTTCTTCGTCTTCTTCTTTTCCTTCTCCGGCTTCTCTGTTTTCTGTTCCGTGATGGAAAAGCTCACTTGAGTCGTTTCCCTCCTCCGTATTTTCGTCTTGAGTTTTCCATTGGCGGCGTGGTGAGGGTGAGGGTGATGGTGTGCAGCTGTAAATGAAACCCGACTGCCGACTGCCGACTTGTTGGTTTTTTCTCTTGTGATGCGATCTTGAGAAGTAAAAAGAAAAAAAAATGAGAACATTATGCACATCACATGTTTTTATTTAAATGCTAACCAAAGGGCAATCTCATCTGCATCGGTAAATACATACACACACACAACGAAGCAAGTACACAAGAGGATGCAGATGGCTTTAAAGACCTCCCAAAGTCATCCTGTGACTTTCTCAATGGGCAATCAGGAAAACTTGCACATTCTCTCGTCAACGACAACAGACAACAGAAACAACAACAACAGGAACGACAACAACAAAAATCTACACGCTACATTACAGATTTTATCTGCATCTCATTCAACCTTGTGGTGCAAGGGGAAAAGGAAAAACGGATTTGACATTTTAACTCTGCCATTTCATTTCCTCTGTTTGTCTCATATTAAATGTGAGCTTTCCCTTTGACTTTTATTCTCCTGAAAAGTAGTCAAAGGCATAAGGAATTTGGTTGGTTGATTCCGAAATTCCGTCCTCATCCTTCATGTGAGACAAAGATAAAGAAAAGCTAATATGAAATTATAAATGATAAAAGACAAAATTTGGGATTCCATCTGTACAGAATAAACAGGGGAGTAGGGAGCCACGTAATAAAGGAGCTTAGGGAAGCATTTACACGTCTCCTCCTCTCACATTTTCACATTTCCAAAGTACACACAGTGTCACTGTGTGTGTGTGTGTGTTTGGGCATTTGAAAAATTTATTTAAAGTACGTAACAGGAGGGAAAACTGCTTACAAAGTACAAGCTCAAATATATGAATGAATGAAAAAAAAAAAAAGAATCTACATAACAGAGCTGGATGAATCCGTTGGAAAAACAGAGATAGAAATGTTTTCCATATAGACAGAGAGAAGAGAGAGATGAGGAGAGACGACTAGAAGAGCGCAGGATTTTCTTTGTACAAATTCTGCAAGCTACAAACTACAAACTGCCGAGAAGCCAGTACTCAAATTCAAAGGGTAACACAACGAAGAAGGAAAAAGAAAAACGAACGACGTACGATGTACGACGGAGAATGGTGTTTGGTGAAAGTAAGCGGGAAAAACTGATGCTTTCATTCGATTCGATTGTATTTGATTTGCTGAGGAGGAACAGGAATTCAAAGAGTATATACACGTTAAAAAAAGGATGAAGCAAAAAAAAATGTACACATCACATTGGAATACCCAAAAACCGATACAAATACAAATAAAAAGAAATAGTAAAAGAAAGTATTGAACAAAGTTGTTACTTTAGAAATATTTATACAGGCGCTGGGTTGGGTGCTTTGGATTTTTATTTTTGCCTATAGGCGAGGACAGAAAAAAAAAAGCTATGCGCGCTGTGTGAAATGTGAATGCTTTGAATGACGCTCTGACAAAGTTTTCATTTTACATGAGAAAGGATATTGGGAAATACAGGGACTTTTACTCTTCCATCTTTCCTCGACTCCTCAATACACACACAAACACATCATTTGGAATGTCGCTTTCCCTCTCTTCGACCTTTTATTGAATGGAAACGAAATGAGAGAAATGAGAGCATAACCACAAGCATGCGTTCCCCCCTTTTAGAACTAGAATTAGAATTCAAATTAAATTCAGAATCCAAAACTCCTCTCTTCAATATTCCGAGAACTGCTGAGTCAAAATGTCAAAATATTCATAGTAGTTCATAGTCAATCCCAATTTGTAACAAGGAATATCTGTACATGGAAAAGCTAGATATTTCAAATGAAACCGTTGATGACGACTTTCACTGTCTCATTTGAGATCATTCATGGCCAAGTCATTTTCATCATCATCATGATCCTCATTTATTGTTACTGGTGACAATTTGATTTTGTATTTCTATTCCTATTCGTGTGTACAAACGAAGGGGAAAGGGAAAGGGAATTTCAATGTAAAGAAAGGAATGCCTGTGTTTATGTATGTGCTCAAGCGATGATTGAAAACGTAAACGTAACCATGTTTCGTGTTTGTGACGGATTTTGTTTTCTGATGTCCTGTTTTTTGTGTGTGTGTGTCTGTTTGTAGGTTCGATTTGGATCCTGCCGTCGTTCTTATCCTTCACACCAATCTTCCTAGGGATCTACACGACGGAGGAATATCTCAAGCAACGGGAAAACAATCCAGAGCTCTGTGAATTTCTACCCAATACTGGTGAGTGAACAAGATTGAAAGCTTTCCTATTTTATCAGACATAAATTGCTTGTCCTCTTATTTATTTCCAAATAAACTCTTTCTATACCCACAACCTGTCAACCCCCCTCCCGGAAAAACAAAAACTCCAAAGGAAACCAAAAGAGAGAGAGAGAGATGCAAAGAGAGAGAGAGAGAGAGAAAACGTTGTAACAAAAAATATCTTGAACAAATACCGTTTCCTCTTTCTCTCTCTCTCTTTCACTTTCCTTCTGTTTATTCCCAATTTATTTTATTATCAAAATGGCGATTTCGTTTTTCGCATCTGTTTTCAATTTATTTACATTTTGAATGTAAATTTGCACATCATATTTGACGGGGAAAATCATTTGTTGTCTTTCGTGACGCGAATTCAAACAATCTTTGTGTAAAGATTGTCAACACAATTAGAAAATCAACTTAATCTTGTTTAGATTCCTAAAGAAGATACAAGTTCTATCGAAAGCTCGAGAATGAATCAATTTTCAAAATGAACTCCCTTCAAATCATTAATTTGACATGGAATAACAATAACAATAACAATATTTTTGGTTGAATTTGAAATTTGAGTCCTGTGTTATGAATTCACAAAATGATGTGTTTTCTCCCAAAGAGTTGATAACTATTCCATCATATAATTGTAGTACTTGAAAGTAATTTAAAGTTAGTAAATCAGTTTGAGTTTTGCGGAATTGGATTCCGTGTTACTTTTGGAGGAGAGGAAAGAGGAGGAAAGAGAGGAGGAAAGTTCGTGAGGATTGTTCTCTCTGTTCTCTGTTGTTGTACTGCTGGAGAAATAATGTGAGGATTTTCTCTACACAAGGAAAATACGGAAATTAAAACTTCAAAAGAAATTAGTGGAATTCTTGAAGCAGAAAAAAGCTCATAAAGATGATACATGTCCTTGCTGTAATCCCCTCCTCCGTTCGTTCCTTCGTTCATTCGTTCTTTCGTTCAGACTACCCGGAATTCACAATTTAATTCATTCACAGATATATATATATTTCTGTGCAAACAACTACATGTATCAACTGCACATGCAGAGAGAGAGAGAGTTTGCCAGGAAATTTTGTTTGAAGCAGCAAAATTCATTTTATTTTACACAAAGATAATTTTTCATAGCTTGAGAAAATCATCTTTATGAGAATGAGAATGAAAATGAGAGAACGGGAACAAGTTAAGAATTAGGAATTTTTGAACCTGAGACAGAGAGAGAGAGAGAGACAGAGAAACCAAAAGAAAGGATGTGCGAGTATTCACAAAGAATGAGAGGCGTCTACATCCGCATTTCTTCTACCAATTATTTGCGGAACTCTTTATCTTCATTTCCTCTTTCTTCCACATACCAAACAACTGTGTTTTCCATCATCAAAATGTAGAAAGAGAGAGAGAGAGTGAGAGAGAAGCCCAAAGAGTAAGATATTAAACTATGGCACGCATGTTCCTTTAATTGGCACTCCAATCTCGTCTAGAACGTCACAAGTCAGTAGTCAGTAGTCAGTTCTGGCAGCCGCATGAAGAAAGAAGAAATATTAAAACGGATATCCAATGTACCTTCAAGCAAGTAAGTATATCGTACTTTACTGTACATTCTAGACTTCAGACTCAACTAATTATGCTCCCAGCATTTATTTGCATTCGCATACTCCTCGCGTAAAATGAAGATGAAGATTCCATGGCTGCATGAATTTTCCCCCCGAAATCATATTAATTAGCTTGATGAAAGAATTTTTGTTTTTTTTGTTTTTTTTTGCGTCGGGACTACTCAAAATTTGTATGTTACACTCTCTTTCCAACTCCCACATTTATCCGTCCTTATTTTGTAAAAAAAAAAAGAAGTTTTTTCCTGTACGAGAGAAGCAAACGAAAGAGGAATGCGAATAGGAAAACACCCGCCAGCCCACCCACCTCTTCTTCTTGACTCTTGAGCAAATATTTGCAATAATTTAAACGCTGAAAGAGGATTTTGTATTTCCGGCAGAATTTTGTAGGATTCTTTTTTTTTTTAAGGATCATCATTATATTTTTGCCTTAAGTCTGGATGGATTCCGAGGAATTTTTCAAATCATGATGGGATACATAGATAAAACAAATTGAGAGACGCTTTTTTTTGATATCCTCCTCTCCGTTTAGACGGCACAGGTTTAGTGGGAATGAATGGAATTTGAGATCAAATGTTACATGATGTGGAAAGTATGTAGAAATTAAGACGAGACGATCACTGGAAAAGTGTGAAAAATACCACATATATACATATACGTATCTTATATATATTGAATGGATGGGGAAGAAAAAATAGTCGGTTTGGATTAAACGAGGAGGAAAGCATTTGATCAGGGAAGATATATAGGAGGAAAAAAAAGAAGCCTTTGAATCGTTTCAATACTTTCAATTTCAAAAAGGTTTCAATGGTGGACTGCCATTCCTGAAATGCCTTGAGTCTTGAGAGAGCTTCAAGGGAAAAAATTCCATGGGAGTAACGAGCAGAACATTGGTTATTTGTCGAATGTTCACTAGCCATGAAACAATTCATTAGAGAGACAACAGGAAAGGTATGGGCGAGAGAGAGAGACAGAGAGAGAAAGAAAGAGAAAGAGGGAAAAATGGAGAAATGCCGAGTATTCGTTTTAGAGATATTTACTATGAAAACTTTAACGGCATCATCTGTAGTCTGTAGAGAACTCTGTGTATGTACGTTTGTATTTCCTATAATACTTTGTACTTGGAGTCAGATGGGTAGTGTCTCGTGTCGTTGTCGTGTAGATGCATACATTTCCTTAACTGACAGAACAAAGAAGAAAGAAGAAGAAAAAGTAGTTTTGTTTACAGAGCCAAAATGAAGAGTCAAGAGAAAAGTCAAAATGGGGTGATTCCACTCACTTCATTTTCGATCATTTCCCTTCTCTCCTCAGACCACCTGGACCCTTTCCCCCTTTATTCACCTCACAAACTCACAAATAGGAAATGCAAAATATGTATGTACTTACAGTATGTATATATCTGTACATAGTTTTAGCCTACACAAACTTTGAGGTGAGGCCAGGAGCAGAAGCAGAACAAAATGTTTCACCACTCAGAAATTTCTAATTTCTCCTTTTCCCGGTTCTCTTGAATTATTTGCCTTTTCCTTTGCCTTTATTATGCAACAACAAAGGGAAAATGTTCACTCTGTATTACATATTAATATTAATATTAAATCTACAACGAAAAGGATGCGAGGAAGGAGTTTTTTCCACGATGATGACAGCGTCATCACCATCACATATCGTATGTTTTTGACATTCATTCATTCACTCACTCGCTACCAATATTTCATTCATGAAAAAACAGTTTGAGGGAAATCCAATAAATACTTTTCTTATGGATTCCTACGGATTTCCTATTGAAAGTCTGTCTTTTGTGTGTGTCAAGTCAAAAGTATTGGAATGTGGATTTTGATTCTCCCTGTGACTTGACAAAAGGTCAAGGATATTGTGGTGATTCCCAACAACAAGTGCAGCTTTAAAATGTTGTCTTTTTACCATGTGGACGGGAATAAATAGCGTACGTTTACGATTGACTCTCTTACTAGAGCTGGAGAGAAAGAGAAAGAGAAGGAGACATGACAAAAGGGGAAAAAAGAATCAAATGTTGCATAACGCATACTCAAGAGACGCTCACCTTTCGATTGTTATATCTTAAATACATGGTTGGTTGGTTGGTTGGCTGTGCCTGCATACACTTTCCCCTCGTCTGGTATTGTATGGTATATTCTTCAGATTTATGTTGTTTGTATGCAGGAAGGAGAGGAGCAGCATGTGGGGACTTTCCATTCCACGTGTGTTGTCCAAATGTCCTGTGTACTGTGAGCATGCATTCAAAGTTTTTCTTTGAATGTTGAATGTTTTTTTCCTTTTGTCCTCGTCTGTCTGTCGTCTGCTGTACTATGGATATTGATTCAAAAAATAATGCTCCACCAAATCTACGTGGGAGTCTCACAGTTACGTTTGTTTGCTCATGGTAAATAGTAATTGGCATAAAGGATTGTACATTGCAGATTGTAGATTGTGGATCGTGTAGTTGAATAGGATGTTCAAATACTATACAAAGGAATTGACAATATCTTCACAGTGTCCAACGAAACCCCTTTCCTTTTCTTTATTTCTTTCTTTCTTTCTCTTTCTCTTTCTCCTTGTCATTCACTTTCACTTTCACTTTCCCATTTACATTTACATTTACATTCGGGTTCACCTGCTTTTCCTCATCCTCCACACTACACAAAAGTACATTTGAAATGAGGAGATCTAACAAGCTTTGTAGTACAAGAATTGAGAGTGGACGAGCAACGTCTTTAGACTGATTCTCTCTCTCTCTCTTTCTCTCCCTCTCTCTGTCTCTAGAATTAAGTCGGGAGGGAATCCGACTGGTCTGTGCATATATTTGCATATGTATTTATTGGTTGTCTACACAATCCTGGTCGTTTCCCATCTCTCTTTGTGTGTCCACCTTCTCTAATACAAGATGAAAGAGATGATACGTGCGTGGATGTGTTACTCTTCAACTTCATTCCCTCAACGGACGCGTTTTCCTCTAGTCCAATTTTTTTTTCTCTCTCTTTTTTTTTGCTCGCTCTCTTTCCCTTTCACTCAGAGAGTTTTGGTGGCCTGGATTTTGGATTCACTTCAGTTGTTGGACTGTGGGATTGTCGGACTTTCATCCGCCCATTACTTTCTTTATTTTCGTATTCCATGTGTATCCATCCAGTTCCTCCAGACTTGACCGCCTTTTTGCTTCACAAAAAATAAATAAATACATATAGGAGAATTTCCCTATTATTACTACATACATTTTTCACGTCATGGAGGCGAATTCATATGATATTTGGGAGTCTCGCAGTGTAATGTTAATAGTGAATTTCTTGGAAAAGAGCAGACTTCCCCCCGTTTTCTCTCTCCCTCTCTCCATTCCTCGTTCTTTCTTTTGTCGCTCTTATTGGATAGTTTATGTTTGTAGTCTAGACCATGAACTCTAGTTACTTGTATTCCAATGTACAAAAGTCGTTTTTGAGTGGACCAAAAGCCGACTTTCTTTCCTTTCCTTTTTCTTCTTCTTCTTCTTCTTCGTCGTCGTCGTCTTCCTCCTCTTCTGATTTGTATTTAGGAGGAAAACGAGTAGTGAGGTGGTTGGGAATGCTGCATGTCAATGTACTCGAGGAAAAACTTGTGGCTTGTAGGATATTATAGAAAGCACAGTAGAAAGTAAAGTCGTCGTGTGTGAGTTGTGGTGGGGGAGGGGGAGGAAGGGGAGGAGGGGGAGGAGGGGGAGGAGGGGAATAAAGGAGGGAGAAGGGGGAAAAGAATGGGAAAAGGAAGGTGAAAGTCACGAGTGAAATTCCTTTACTGCTTAGCGTCTGTCTTCCATTATTGTATTTTACATAGATTATGTGACCACATACATTAGGGAATACTTACAAACCACGACGGAGGGAAAGAGGAAAGTTACAGCAGCAGGAAAAGCAGCAAACACACACGTTCATGTGTGTGGTATTTGTGTGTCGAGTATTCAGAGTTCACGTCTGGGTTCTTGATTTTTCTTTCTCTCTCTCTCTCTCTATTCTTGGTCGGGTGGTGGAACGAAAGGAGAAACGAGTTGAAATTGTGATGGAGGAGGAAAGAATTTATGCCATTGCCATTTTCATATGTATTTGTTGTTCTCGCTGTGTGAGTTGGATATTGGGATATGTACAAGGGATTTTTTATAGGGAGCATATCTAGTCATTGTTTAGTAGAGAGATTGTGAGGTGAGTGCATTGGATGTTGAAGGGAATTGTTTACAGAACGAGGGAGAGCGAGAGAGAGAGAGAGGAAGAGAGGGAGAGACAGGTGAAGAAGATTCTATTTACTTCTCGAGCTGTCTTTCCCATTTTTTCATTCGTTTCGGTTGTTGGGCAACAGGGAAACAAGGTTTTGAGAGTGAGAGTGAGAGTGGAAGTGAAAGAGAAGTCTGGGAATGAACGTGAACGAAGGAAACGAAGGAAAGATTAATGGGAAAGCAATGGGTGAAAAGCTACGGGGAAATTGGTTTCTAGAGTCGAGACCAAATGCAAATAAATGGACGCGCCTTGTCGATTGTCGATCCAACCCGTTTTTCCATACTCGAGGGAGATCTCATTTCATTTTCTCTCTCCTCTTCTTCTTCTTCTCTTTCTTCTCTCTCTCTCTAGTTTCCATTTTTTCTACTTTGTCATTTAACTTGTAGCTATTTGAACATTGAAAGAGAGAAAGAGAGAGAGAGAGAGTGAAGAGAACATGTGTGTATTTGTATTTGTGTAGTTTTGTATGGAGAAAAAACTACAAAATGAATGAGGTTTTTTTTTAGAATTGAATCCTTTATTCAATTCTTTCTCATCCCTCCTTTTACTTTATTATATGAATCGTTCAAAGTCCTGTGGTTGTTGGCCTATGACTGTAGGGTTTTTTAGATTTTTTTTTGTGTGGTGAAGCTTCATTATAAAGATCATTTCAATGTTTCTTGTTCTGAAAATAATGATTATTAATGATCAACATGGAATGCATATATGGATGGGGAAACTGTAGGTAAATATGCATTTGTGTACAACAATCTGGAATACATCCAGATGGTTCCTCCTTTCTTATCGAGGACACACACTGAACACAGAACACAGAGCACAAACCTCTGCTCTCTCCCATTCCATTGACATGTGATTGTGTGTTTTTTTTGTGAATGACAATGCAAAATTGGACCGGGTTTAAATGAACATTAGCAAAATTACATTTCTCATTGTCAGGACACAGATATTTGTCTACTCACACACACACACATTTCCATCAAATTGATTGTTCATCTATTCATCTTAAGACTCAAGTGAAAATTTTCTTGAACGATGACGAAAGTCAGGCTGTACTTTTACTTGTCATTCATGATTTCTATCAAAATGCCAAAGTTATTTGATTTCCTTTAGTTTTAACTCCTACACAGTCTGATTAATAGGGAAATTACATTACATACCATGTACATGGTCCATATTTGTTGTAAACATCTTTCCCTTCAACGCAGCTCATTTGTTTATTAATTCATATCGATACGGTTATGAAATGTTCACGTGTTCTCTCTTGCTCTCTTTCTCCATGTTTCATGTCACAGGTTGCAGGTTGTAAAATACACCACACACACAAGAGGAAAAGTTAGTTGTTGGTATTTGGTATTTGGCTGACATGGCATGCAAAGAGTGAAAGGGAGACTTGCTTTTTTTTTACTCCGCGAAAGCCAAAAGCTAACAACTCAGAGTCAGTTTTTTGTTTGTAATCATGAAACGTGAATATGAGGTTGTTAAGTACAGTACAAAACGACCAACGACCCACTATAAAAAGTATTCACAGGTAGTTTTCTTTTTTTCCCCTTTCTCTTCTTTCATACAAAAACTTTGAACGGCATTCCAATTTCTACCCTTTATCTCCATTCTTTCTTTTATGCTCCGTGGACGACGAGGAGAGAGAGAGAGTGAGAGAGAGAGCGAGAGAGTGAGCGAAGGAACATTCACTATTTCACTATTCACATTCCACATATTTTTTAAACTTTCTACTATGTAGAGACAACGTGTGTGAGCCTTGACGTTGGGATGGGATGGCAAAATCCAAGGAAAATGAGAGAGAAAGTTTTCAATGTGGAAGGAGAGAAAGAAAAAAAAACTCTCATAGAATTTGGGATATTGCATTACCTAGCCATACTTTCCTTTTTTCCATACACAACTTTACGAGCTTCACATCTGTACTCTGTGTGTGTGAAAATGTGTGCATGTCCTCCACATTTGTATCGCATGTAGTTGTGAGTTGTGTGGAGAAAAATTATAGAATGGAGTGGACAAAAACATACATACAAGGGAAGAAGAAGAGTTTTGCTTAGTAGAAATTTTTGTCTCCTCAGTAATGCCATCATAGCAAGTTAAATTTAAAATACGAGCCGAGAGAAGGCTGTAAAAAAGTTTATTCACGTAGTAGTCAAAGTCTAGTATTTTCCTCATGTAGTTTAATGTCTTCTCTCTCTCTCTCTTTCTCTCTCTCACTCTCTCTCCATTCTCACCACACACATACAGAAACACACAAATCCCCTTCATGTCTGTACACAATCTTCATTGTCCATTGTCTATTATCTCCCGTTCACATCTGTACAGACAACCTTCGACTACGTATACTCATCATGTTAATACGCGACCAAGGTGGAAAGAGAAAGTTTCCCCACTTTCTCCTTTCTTCTTCTTCCGTCTCTGTTCTCCGTCGCTGTCGTTGTCGTTGTCCCTGTCTCTGTCTCTGTGTCCTTATTCAAAAAGTAAGGAAAATAGAGGGAAAGGAGAAACTCTGGGCAAGCCAGATCCAGAGTCAGCTCCATTTTCACTTTTAAATTTCGTTTGCCCTGAGAAAATTTTACAATAATCAGTTTCCTTCGAGTTTCATAACTGAAAGGGCGAGAAAGAGACGGAGACAGTTTCAGAATTTATATCAGAAATGTTCCTGGGCACACAGTAACAAAGGCAAAGACAAAGACAACAACAACGGCAATGGAAAGAACAGACGATGCTAGAAAAATATATAAACACACACAGAACACTTGAGCGGATAAAATATGGCTTGCTCTAACTTTAATACACTTGGAAGGTGGAGGAACATGCAGCAATTTGAGCGCAGCACTAGACAACATATGAAATGTACGTAAAATGCTTGTAAATGGTGGAGGACTCGAAGCCGGGAAATGTTCACGTTCTTTTTTGCCCCCCCCCCCCCGAAAGTTTCTTGATGAAAATACGGAGTGGAGTGTCTGTATCTGTATTTTGTGTAGAATGGAGAATGAAGAATGTCAACCCATATTTGTGGATAGGCGAAAAACATGGTTTGGAAGATTAAAGCCGAAGGGCATTTTAAATATAGCGTGAGTCTTCTCCTATGTTTTTTGTACATGGTGACTCTGTATTTGTCGAGTTGAGGAATGAATATTGAGAAGAAAATACGTTCACGTTCACGTTTCCGTAAATTGTGCACTTAATGAAGTTTTATCTGTCAAACGTCCGTGTGTGTGTCTATGAGTGTATGTGTGTGTGTGTACGCATGTGGGTTCATTTCCCTGAATGATATTGACATTTGTCGTCAAGAAAATGTATGGCCATGGCCGTGATGATGAGTGTAGTCGTTGGAAATAATGAAGAGATGAGGTGAAGGGATCCCTCCTAGATTCCCTGTTTCATATTACAATATTTTCATATGGTTTGGGTCTGACATAGTTTGCCTTGGTTTGCATATTGATATGATATGGGTATGGTATGATATGGGGGCCATGTTTGCGCACTCTTAACATTTCATACACTATACTATGCAAAAAGGACGACATACTGGATAATGGATAATATTCTTGAGTTGAGTTGAGTCGAGTTGTAGTTACATGTGCATATTGGAGATGTGGGATTACTCTCGAAGGTTTATGTAACTGAGTGTTCATATCAGTATGTCTTGTCAATTACACCGTGTGTGTGTGTGTATGTGTGTGTACTGTGTTTCTGTTTGTGTACTGTATTTATGTACACATAATAAATATGTACATAATCTTCCTCGTGTTCCGTCTCACTCCGACGGAGAATTTTAAATGAAATTCTTTGTCCGGAGGGGGAATTTCGGGTAAATTTCAGCTTTTACGCCCTGATTATTGTTAGTCAGACTCACAAACACACACACACACCCACATAAACACAAACACACAGCAACGCTATAGACGAGAGTTAATTTCCTCGTGGAAAGAAAGTGCACGGAATTATTAGGATTTATCTTCAGTTTTTGGTATGGTGTACCGCCTTTGGCTACAGCTACAGCTACAACTACAACTATGTACAACAGCTTTCGCTTTCCTTTCCGTTTCCTTCCTTCCCAACCTCCTCCTGCCATCCCCTCACACTGTTGCATCTTTGGATCTTGGATCTTTCGTAACTGTGTGATGACAACTGTGTTTTCACACAATTTACCTTCTCTTTCCCTTTCCCTTACCTTACCGTCCTTTTCACAAACGACTTTTTTTTTGGCAATGTACTTATCGTGTGAGAGAGTAAAGACTATGAATGGATGGAAAGATGGAAAGATGTGAGATTGTACATGTTGGAGGGGAACTCTCCAATCTCCCCCCCCACCCCACCCCCTTTTTTTACACTCCCAGACTTCCTCCACTTTGAGCAATGGGGAATTCTACTTGAAAAGCTCAACCTGGATAAATCGGATGTTGTAGCATCACGCTCGGGATCTGTAGAATCTTGACGTGACTTTCACATAGGCGGGGGAAGGTATTGTATAATGGAGGATGATGATGGGTATCTGGGTATCGTAATTCTTTTCCCGGAATCCCATCATACGATACGTTATGTAACTCCGTATCAGTAGATTCTACAATACACACATACGATACATATCTTACTTCCACCCCTTGTGAGATCTCTATAAGGAATATCGGTAGCAGCAATATGAAAATACCAACAACCAACAACCGACAAGCAACTGGATCATCATTTCAAATGAATTTCCGTACAGACACACAAAGAAACACAGACACAGATAGACATTGGGATTGGGAATGGGTAGAGAAATCGATATAGATTCTTGGCGAATGCTACACTGTCGAGTATTTACAGTAAATTACAACGCTTGTCTGCAATTTTGCACGTCGTGAAACATTCACATTCTCTGAATATACAGGGAACAACATAGAAGAAGACAGATAATGGATATGGACGGAATATCTGTAGTGGAAAAAGAGAGAGAGAGAGAGAGAGAGAGAGAGAGAGAGAGAGAAAGAGAAAGAGAATAAAAGAAATATTTCAGCTTGGAGAGTTGAGAGCATCAAGGTTAGTGCATTTAATTGGTAAATACAGGTTCATGGGAGATAATAAAAGGCGTAAAAACTTTCTTGGCTGGAACACGCGGAATGAATCAATCTTCTTCTTTTTTTGTCTACTTCTTCTTATTCTTTGTTCGTTCGTTCGTCCACTTCCACTTTTCTACTTTTGGCTTTGGGGTTGACTCTATCTTTCTGTATATGTGTGTGTGTGTATGTTTTCCCTTCGTCTCTGTCCAAGGACTCTCAATTTTTGCCACAGATTTCATCGTGTATACACTACACGCCGTGCAGCATGTGATTCTTCTCTACTTTTCTTATTTTTCTTATTCTTTCCAGTATACAAACACACAATATGAAACGAAGTTCTATTTTCATCTCTCTCTCTCTGTCTGTACTTCCTTCTTCTCAGTATTCACTTATATAAATGTATCTGTGGAGGTAATCCTCCATGTCGTACAGATACTCCGCAGAAGTTCTTCTTCGTTCTCGTCATGATCCCTGATACTTGAATTCCTACTCTCTCTCTCTTTCTCTCTCTCTCTCTCTCTCTCTCACTCACTCTTAATCTTTCATCAATCTCAAAAAAAATATATAACAAACTATAGACACGTGTGGCAGTGAGGAAAACAAGGTAAAAGAGAAAGAAAAAGTGACGGAGATAGTTGAAAAGAAAAAGGAAGGGAAAACATGTATGAAGTTTCCAGAGAGAGAGAGAGAGTTTATTATTTATTAAAAGAATATTTTGTATTCAACTCCTTTGCTCCTTTTCAATAAATCAAAATTCTATTTCCTTTTCTCATGCATTTCCCTTTTTTCTCTCTCTCGTCTGTTTACTCTTCGACTTGAGTATTTTTCCGGAGCTCAAGTGAAACTTACACCTGCCGTCCTTTGTACAATATTTTCTACATATATTTCCCTTACACACATGATAAATATATTTTCCCTTCTTCTTCTTTTTTGTTGTTGTATTCCTTCGGCATTTGTATTTGTGTTAGAGTTTAGTTAAACCTTGTAAAAAAAAATAACTAGAAATACATATTCATATTATGATCGTAAACAATCTTGTTTATTAGATTAATTATGCTTGACTTGATATTCATAAGATACAAAAAAAAATATGTATCGATCAATATCGTTGTTCAAAGGAACAAGAGAATTCCGTAACCAGAGAAATGTTTATAATTATTATTATCCTTGTGAATTTTCAATTTCCTTATAATTAAATTACTTAAAGACGAGAACGATGGGAATTGATTTCGTTTGGACTTGGAATTGGAGACCTTGAAGACTTTTCGTATTTGTACTGCCTTGACTCGCTCCATGCCTTTCTTTACAGAATCCGTGAACAAAGTCAATGACAAGGACGACGAGTTTCATTGTTTCCTTTGTTTCCTTCAACTTCTTTGTACATGTACTTACTTGGGTTTTTTTCAATCCAACTTTCAATCGGTCCTGATAATGAAATGAGGGGCTGTTCAATGTATATTTATTCATGTGTTGTCAAGATTTTCCTTGATTTTATCTCTCTCTCTTTCTTTCGGAGATTTAAAGGGGAAAGGGAAATGGAGGAGCAAAGAAATGTGAGGGGTATGAATTATGAGTATCCCTATGATAGTGGTATACAAATTAAATTGGAATCTTGTTTCTCCGAGGAGCCGCGATTTTGAATTTCTTCTTCTCTCTCGCCGTGTCCCTTTGCTACTCAATTGTAATCGAGTATGGTGTGTGCATTGCAATGCATGGAAATTCATGATAAATCCGTATTCTAGTCAATAGAGAATTCAACATAGATCTTCGGGATGAGATACGAACGAGAGTACATTTTTTTTTGCCAAGGGATAATAAATAAATAAATATTTGCTGCTCGTGCATATATGTATATATGTATATATAATATATCCGTATTCGATATTCCCTTCAGATTTCCTCTTCTCCCTGTCTCTTTGATATAGAAAATGTGTATGTGTCTCTGTGTGTGTGTGTGTCTTTGTATTTCTAAATGTTTTCACAATACTTTTTTGGTCTTCTCTGTACTCTCGTCGTTTCTCTCTGTCTGCGTCTGTATGTAAAGACATCACTTTCCACTTCCACCTGTTTACAGCTCCCATTTTATTTAAGGGGAAAACAACTCACAGAGGTCTCGATCTAGAATCTAGAATGAAAGTCAAGGGAGACAGAGAGAGAGAGAGAAAATTCGTTCTAGTGCAATACCAACTATATAGGAAATAGGAAATTCAAAGTACAAAAGGGGGAAAAAAATAAAAGAAAAACTACATTTATCAATATATATGTCTGTACGAATATATACGATAGACATAGACGATGGTGAAAACTCCAACTCCAACTCCAACTCAAAACATGTTCGAGGGAAAAGTCTAGGACTTTTTTTTTCCTTCTGTTTCTTTTGCTTTTGAATGTCGTCGTGTATGTACCTACATTCGTTGTGCTGCTTCAATTTCCACTCCGATTCTGACTCTGACTCCATTCATAATTCATGAAGGCAATTTAAGAAATATATATATAAAAAAATATGACTAAATTGACTTTATTTTTTCTGTTTGTCCGTTCCCTCCGCACTCGCACGCACTCTTTACTCTTTAATAAGAAGAAAACAAAATTCACAAGACAAAGGAGATGTTGAGAGGAGAGAGAGAGATGAAGGAGAAGGAGAAGGAGGGGGAAAAGAGAAAAAGGGAAATAATGCCATGTGTACGTGTGTTATGTATAAATTTATACATGGGGCTGCATATGCCGGTAAGACACAGGGGTGACGGCAGCACGGCAGCAGACGAAGGCGGTTTATGTCAAATTCAGAAACCAGCAAGCAAGTGAACGATATGTCAAAATATGTAGGGAATTGTGTCTGTGTGTGAAAAGAAAGTTTTCTCTCTTTCACTCTTTCTCTTTCTTTGGTTTTTTCGGTTTTTAAGCTTCTCTCTTTCTTTCTCTCTTTCTCTTTCTCTCTCTCTCTCTCGTTCTCGTCCTTCGACTTTCGACGTGTGTACGCTCAACTGAAATAAGGATGTAATAGATTTTATTCCGCCAAGTCCAACCCCATCGTGTGGGAGCTCCAGACTCGTATATACTTCTGTTCTCCAAACTACTATTGAGCTCTCGGAGTGTAGGTCGTGTAAAAGAATAAGAAAAACAGTGAGAGAGCTAAAAACTCTCTCTCTTTTCCTTTCCCCTTCGGTTCCCTTTCTCCTTCTTATCCTTCTCTTTCTCTTTCTTTGGCTGCTCTTTAGAGCAGGAAAGAAGTGAAACGGCTGGAACTGCTGGAATTGCGAAAGAAAGGAGGAATCGTGTGGCCAAGATTGATTTATGATTTTGCTCTACTTGTGTTTTTTTATATATGTATATATATATATCGTATATATTCTCTCTCGTTCATTCTTTCTTCTCTCTTTTCAGTGTACGCATTGGTTTCATCTTCGATCTCGTTTTGGATCCCGGCCATAGTAATGATAGTGATGTACTCCAAGATTTTCCGGGAAGCACTTCGACAGAAGCGGGCACTCGCCTCCACTTCCGCTTGTCTCGTTCTTCAGCACGTCAATAGCACCTCGCGAACCGCCAACTCCCATAGACGCTCCTACAGATCTGAGATTAGCCAAAATGGTAAGTTTTCCTTCATCTTTTTCTCACACTTCCGACATTTTTTTTTTTGTTTTTTTTTTTACTTTATTCCTATTCACCCAATTTTGTGACTCATTTTTTCTTCTCTTCCCGTCACCGGATGCATCCAGACATTTTTGCAACTCTTGCAACTTTTTTTTTTTTTATTTCCTGATTTCATTTTCCTTTTCATTTTTTTTCTCTCTCTCTCTCTCTCTCTCTCTCTCTCTCTCAACTATGTAGAACAGAAAACAAAGAGAAAGAGAGAGAGAGAGATTTTTGTGTTTCATGGGAAATCCACTACAATTGTTGAATGAACGATAAATGATCAATGGACGTGGACGGCCGTGGAAAATTATTAAAACTTTTAATCAAAATGAGAAATCATAAATCAAAATACAATACATGAAAGATCTCATATATCTGTATTGTTTCAAATCTCTATGCTTAATCCTTCATAAGTAAAAAGTTTCCTACACAAACTAATGAAAACTCTCTGGGGGATTCCCAGACAGAGAGAGAAAGGAAAGAGCATAAAAAACAATAAGTAATAATAACCACAAACAACTCGGAATCTCTTCTCTCGTGAAAATCATAAATATTATTGAGGTGTCAAGCTCTTTGGCCATGAATTTGTATGTGACAGCTGTGGTTAATTGATTGAGTTATTAAAGTCATACGGGGTGGCAGCAAGTGAAAGAGAGAGAGAGAGACAGAGAGAGGGAGAGAGGGAAAGGGCGTTTTTTCATGCACCCGTACATTTTTTTATTACTCTTCACATGAACGTCCCACAATTCGCAGCAGAAAATTCGTATAAATAAACTGCATCAAGGACATCATAACCATCTATGGAAATCCAAATCTGAACACATGATTTAGTTATGCGGTGCGGTGCAGCAGGCAGGCAGGCACTCTGTCTGTTTTCTGTACACCAACAGAGACAAAATCTCATCGCGAAACACACATATTATACGATATTTATTTAATTTATATACTTTCTCCCCGCGAATATCTCTATCCGTCAATTTTCCTTTCCTAGGAAAAAGAGAAAACGATTTGGGATTTTCTATTCAAAAATTCCCAATTCTCAATTTGCAAATCGCAATTCGCAATTTGCCATTCGTAACTCCGGATTTTGTCAATTCAGCTGCCATACGATATGTGTGAAAGTGAATTGTATGTAACTATTCACTACGGACTGGGTGGGAAAATGTGTGTCTTTGTGTCATGATACGATACGATGGAAGATGTTAACTTTAACTGCATCCGAATCTTTCCCCATTACTTATACATGTATCTGTATCTATATAAAAAAATCCGCTCTGCTGTGGATACTCCATTCTTCACTCTCCATTCACTAGCTGATAGTAAATAAAAAAGAGAATGGAAGCAAACAGGATCATGGATGAGAACTGTCCATCTCTTCCAACAACATATTTAAAATTACCTATTTGTCTTTCATTGGACTATCCAAATTACTACTCTTTCTCTTTTTCTTTCTCTCACAGGGACTTACCTGGCCAAGGAAAACTATGTAGACAGAGAGAGGGAGAGAGAAATGGTAGTCGACTCTGAAATTGAAATACTTGCGCTATGAAAACATACAGTATTTCCACATTATTCCCCGACTACATATTAGGCTAGTTGATAGCCTCTGAGGCTGCTCTCTCTACTTCAACTCCAACTCCTTGTCTTGTCTCCTCTATTTAAATTCTAACACAACTGTATGAGTATTAGTGTCCGTATCTTGTGTGTGTGTGTGTATGTGTGTGTGTCAGAGAGAGAGAGTGAGTCAAAAGGAATCAATACAATACAGAAGGAGAATGTGGGGAATCCATAACATACTCATACTCATACTCACACTCACACTCACTCTCTGTAGTCTGTCTCTGTATGACACGGGAGAATTTCCTCGGGGGAATGTATAAGCGCCATCCAACTATTGTACTTACCTCACCATTCTCTTTTTCCCTCTCGCCTCTCCACCTATACAGATATTTGTGTGCACTCCAGAACTCCAAATGTCCATACATGTACAATGTATATCTAGCCATGTACAGTTACATGTATGTGTGTGCCTGTGTAATGTGTACATAGTTGCAAATGCAATTGACTGATAAATCTACGGCATTGATCGTCAAATACATAGAAAACCCATTTCTTTTCCCCTACTTTCTACTTTCAATTTCAATGTGTAGTCCTCTATAGACGAAATACTCTTTTCCCATATCCTCTACCTTAAGTTAAGAAGAAGAAGACGGAGGGGGAGGAAAAGGGAAAGAAAGACGAACACTTTTCGTTGGAGCCGATGCCGATGTCGATGCCAATGCCGATTTCTCTCTCTCTCTCACTCTCCAAGAGTCTTTATACACAGTCTAATCGCTCGAGTTCCGAGTTTCGATTCTCCATATAATTTAATGGAGGAAAAAAAATAAATACTGTTATTATGATTCGGTTTTTTTATTGGATACACAATAATAACTGTATATTATTTTGGGACAGTATATATATTTACTCTCACCAACTTTCCATGTATGTACGAATACAGAATACAGAATACAGAATACAGAATACAGAATACAGGGTGCAGAGTACATGGACATGGACATTTACGATATCTCTGTACATGTATCCTGTGAATTTGGGAGTTTCGGTAGTTTTTGCATGCGTAAATGTCAACCTTGTCTCTATTTCTCGGGGTAGAACGATGTAGGTCGGGAATAGAGAAAGAGAGAAAGGGAGAAAGAGAGAGAGAGAGAGAGAGAAGGAGTGACAGGTGCTCATTACATTATGGCTACATTATATTTATGTGATACCGAAAATCTTAGAGTATATTTAGAAAATCCCTGTAGTTTCTTTTTTTTCTTTTTTTTTTGTTCATGGCAACCTTCAAATGAACGTACGACACTCTCTCTTGAATCAAAAGCAATATCAATAGAAAACAGAGACAGGAGAGCGCGGCTCGAATGTAACTTTTTTTTAATACAAGCTCCAAATGTATTTGGAAGTCGGGTAGGAGGTTCCATATTTTGGTCTCTCCTCTACTAAAAACGTACATAAAATATTAATAGACCAAATCTTATTTATAGCTGAATAGTCAAAGTATCTGTAGAATATAATATATCGTATATATATATTGGAATAAAAAAAATATGTAGATGGGCAAACCCAAATGGAAAACCATATTTGCTTCTTTTTCTTTTTTTTTTACATTTTCTACGGTTGACGATCCATTCAATTTCCCATTTATTACTTATGTACACAGATAAGAGAGCGGGCTACTTTGTAGTTTGTACTACTTACTCACGCTCCGAACGGAGTTATATCTATATGTGAAGAGATACATAATAAAAATGAGAGGAGTCATCAGAATTGAAATTCAATTATTTTCCCCCAAGCAGGTATATAAGATATGATGACGACAAACGAACAAAGGGAAATAGTCCAATTTTTGTTTGAATAGAAACTCGAGATAGGTACTTTGTATATTTTGATTTGGGTACTTCCTAGTCAATTTTCTCTAGTCATTGATACGACGATCGTGAAATATGAGTGAGAAAGAAAGAAGGACAAATCCCATTTCTCCATGTTTTTTTTTTTTTTTTTTGACATTTCTTGAGACTCGTTTTGGAGTTCAATTTTATTTGCCTGGCTATCCTAAATCCAGTACAAATCCAACTAATATTTAAATGTGCTCTCGTCAAATACAAATACAAATACAAATACAAATGGTGTGTGGCGTGTGCATAAAAAAGTTTTTTGTTTTCATTTTATCTCCTGGGAGAATAAAGAAAGTATGAGTTCACATTCGGTATTCTGTACGGCTGGAGAAATTAAAATGTGGGGTACAGGAATTATATGATAATTAAGTTTTAAATACATTGTAGAGTAGATCCATATAATTAAATTCAATTCCAAATTGGGTTGGTTTTGTGAGGTAAATAGTTATATTTATTTATAAATACATAAATAAATAAATATATGGTGAGGGGAACATGACATGACAGAGGACTGACAATGTCAGAGTGTATCGTATACATACAGTTTAGAGTGGAACTGGAGCACGAACCAGATTAAATCCCGTGTCACTGTTGGTTGGTTGGTTGCATATATAGGAAATAAAAAATAAAATAAAACAAGGGGCAACATTTCATGCTTATGACCGTTTGTTTTTCGGTGAAAAGCTTCTGGAATTTCAATAAGGACGGAAATGTAATGTTTGTACGTGAAACAACTCCCCGATTCTCAAGCTGTGCTCTTTTTTAGTGTGTGTAGTGTACAGACACACACACACACACACACTGCGAACGTATAAATGGTAAAAATGTATAGGTGTAGGACTGTTTTTGAAATCGAGTTCTAGGTTGTGTGTATGTCGAGAGAGAGAGAGAGAGAGAGAGAGGGGAGAGTAGGCTAATAGTTGAGGGAAGTAAGAGTCATGGGACTCATCCTGCCGTCACCGGCATTGTCACTGGGACTGGCCATTTCCCCTATACGAAATTTGATCTTCACTGTTTCGGAATTTCTCTCTTTATACTTCTTCCTTTTTTGTATTGCCTTGAGCACATTCCACGATTTGATATCATTCTCATCTTTGTCCCCAAATCCTCATCTTTCTTTCGGGCACGCAGAAACACAGAGAGAGAGAGACAGAGAGAGAGAGAGGAATGGCGTAAACAAACGCTCCAAGTCATTTTCCATCTCGTAGATCGTACACACTTTCTCTTTCCTTCTTTTCGGACTTTTCTTTGAGGAAAAGGAGAGGATTGCACAAAAGAACAAAAGGGCAAGAAAAAAACTGTCCCATCTCATCTCATCACGTATCAATTTAATATTTCTCTCCTCTTCCTTCTTCGTATCGTATTCTTTTTATTCTATTGGGCGGTTTTGTTTTTGGTTTTCAGTTTTCGGTTTTGATTTTTTTTTGTGATTTCCATTTCCATTCTCAATTTCAATTCGGATGAGGATTCGACTTGTGATTTGACGAACTTCCTAATAGTTTTTTGTTTTGGAGAGCATTTGTCCCCTTTTTCTAAACGAGAGTTTGCGCAATTGCTGGAAGCGTATGGATGTGCTCGGTTGTTCGGACTTGGAGTTGAACTTGGAGTTGGAGTTGGAACTCGATGTAAAAATGATATATATTTTTTATTTACACACGAATTGCTCAGATTAGGTAACTTTATGGTCTCAAGTGTACGGGAATTCTCTCTCTTCCTCCTCTCAACTTTCACATATGTAATGAAAACGAAAAATGAAAATGAAAATGAGCGCAGTTTGCAAGCAGTTGTGAAAGTGTGCGTGTGTGTGTAATTTCTCGGAATTTTGGTTTAATTCAAAAAAAAAAAAAAAACTTTGGTTACATTCACATTCCTAAAAAAACGTCGAAGGAGAAGAAGAAGAAGAAGAAGGAAACTTGTGCCAATGCAAACATTATCAATTGAAATTTTGACAAGAGAAGAAAAAAAACTTTTTCAATTTCCTCGCGCTCTGCTGCTGCTGTTTCTGTAGTACTTAGAGACTAGTATGCGTGAGTTGAACATTCAACTCGGATTAATGAAACGAATTCAAAGCATAATTTCCAAATGGTACATTCTCCAACTCCAACTCAACCCATGAGCATGAGCATGAGAAATGTACATAAAACAATCTCCATGCAACCCGACAAGAGAATCCAATATCGAAAAAAATCCAAGTCATATAGAGCATATGAAGTTGAAGTTGAAAGTAATCAGAATTCATTCCAAGGATTTAAAACAAACTTTCTTTTTTTCTTCTGCATTTTCCATGACACAAGAAAAAGTTCATTCATGATTTCTTCCAGTTCGAGATCTCTCAAAGTTTTTTCACCTTTCATGAAATGAATTGTGCCTCAAAACAAAAAAATACAATCACAATTAATTTCCCTCGGTCAAATTGTCTTTAGTTTTCTCTCTCTCTGATTTATAGAAATCCAAATCCCAAGAAATTGATGTGCTCAGGATTTAGATTTAGATTTTGAATGAGTTGGGAAGGCTTGAATTATTTCTGGGGCAGAGACGAAGAATTTGGACTCTTAATACTTGAGACAAGCGTTGATGGGCTGATTTGAAAAAAACAAACAAAACTCCCAAAGCTTAATTCCTATCATCATCATTCAGGAATGATGACTCAATTTTCTAGGAATGAGAACTCATCGATTTGATATATATCTTCAGACAACAATTATGAAATTCGGAAATTCGCAATGTATATTTATGTTATAATTAATTTCAGCACGCTCTCTCTCTCTCTCTCTCTCTCTCTCGGAATATTCGATCCGTTCCATCCATTTTGTGCACTGTAAAGAGACGTGAATGGCTTAGGAACAATAATACAATAACAGATAGACAAAAGATGGGTTATGGGAACCACAAACTAAAATCCACATCCACCGACTTTCTCTGTCTCTCTTTCCTTTCCATAGTCCTATTATTATTATTAGTATTAGGAGAAATAGAAAAGACAAAAGGATGTGTATAGAATGTAAATATCTCCACAATCCACACACAATTCTCTCTCCATCCCTTTTCCCCCAAACCGCGATGAATGAAATCAAAATATGGAAATCCAAATATTTGGAAAATGTCCATGAAATATACGAATTCGAATACACATAGATACAGTTACAAATCAAAATTTGAAAGTTGCGCACATGAGAAAATCGGGGGACGAAAGAGAGAGAGAGAGAGAAACGTTCAAAATCAAAACCCCAAACACACAAACTCAAAAGATACACAAACTATTGATTTATTTTAGAGAGAAAGAGAGTTTGAGTGAGTGAGTGAGTACAATTTTGAAAGGGAATTATTGTGAGGCTGTAAATATCATAAATGCAGGGGTTGGGAAAACAGAAATAGATGAAGAGGAAGAAAAGACATGGGAAATTTTATTTTTTTTCGTCAAAGAGTGGGGTATTAGCTTTGAGAGAGATAGAAAGAGAGAGAGAGAGAAATAGAAAGGGAGAGAGAATTTTGAGGTCACAGAGAGAGAGAGAGAGAGAGAGAGAGAAAATGCGACATCATTATGGAGATTGTGAATTCTCGAAAGGTAAATCAAGTTGAATTGGTTCGTGAGGGGAATACAAATGAGCGACGACGTATAGAACTTGTCGTTGTCACTGTCACTGCCGCTCCTCTTTCTCTCCTTCTGTTTGAGTTCTCTATGTACATATGTGCTTGGGTTTGTATATATATATATAAATTTATGTGTGTGTGTGTGTGTGTGGGAGGAAATCACATTCACAGATTTTCTAAAAGTCGGGAAATTCTCTTTGACAATCTGTTTTGATTTGTAATTCCACCTTCAGTTTCAATTATTTCTCCAACTTGACATTTTCTCCCCATCTTTCCCCCCGATCTTTCGTCTCTCTCGTCTCTTTGTCTATACCAGAAAGCCCAAATGTCTATTCTGTTCTTTATTTGAGAGAAGTTTTTTTTTCATTCCCCGTTTTTCCAATGGTTTTCCAATTTGCTTTCGGCATCTGCTCAACACCCCCAAAACCCTCAAATAGAAAACCTTCAAAAATAACCCAAAACCTAAAAAAAAAACCTGAAAAATTGATTCAATTCAAAGACGATGGAAGATGGAAGAGAAATGGAGAAAATCCACTATTTATTTTATCGCTCCATGTACTCCTTTTTCCCCAGCTGTATAGTGTATACTGTATACAGTCTAAAAGAAAATGTGAGTGTCTCCTCTCGTCAGTTCTTATTCTTATTCAGATTCTCTTTTGGAATCTCCGGGTAAAAGGGAACAGATAAAGCGTAATAAAGTTGATTTAAATTCAAAACCCATAGTTTCAACCGAGCAAGCTTCAAGTCTTCCCATTTCCCAGACTTTCCCTTGTAATAATAACGAGATGGTGAGAGTTTAGGTAGAATATGGAGAGTTTTCTTAGTCTTATTATCAGCTTTACTTTCTCTTTCTCTGTCTCTCTCTCTCTGTCTCTCTGTCTGTTTCTCTCTCAAATGTAATCAACGTGTATATGCAATGTAGAGTCGCTATTCTAAATTCTATTTTACGGCAGGTAGCTTTGGCTTTGAATTTGAATTCATATTTGAATGGAGACCCTACAAAATTTGTCTTTTGAATTCAAATCTGACTATCAAGTTTTTGAGTTGACGGGAATCTCTCTCCGTGAAGAGTCTCTAGTCTAAGGTATATAAAGCAACTGCAGAGTTTTCCCATTTAAATTTACAAGATATGACGAAAGGAAACTGTTCAAGAGTTGAGTTGGGTGTAGTTTCGAGTCGAGTCTCCTCCCTTGAAACCAAAAAAAAACCAAGACCGAAAATCCTCTTACTATTTCTACAGGTAGGAAAAATACGTAACCAAAGTCAAGTTGAGTTTAGTTTGAATTTATGGAAATGAAAAAATGTGGGGAATGAAGAATGAAAGAGAGGGATACAAAAACTGAGACGACTACGAGGAAAAGAGAAGAAGAAAAAACTCGAAGAACAGGTCTTTTGAAAACAAACTTTTTTCTTCTTTTTTTTCTGTAAGGAAAAAAAGTAAGAAGAATTTCTGGTCGGTGAGCTGCTGATAAAGAAAAGTAAGAAGCGAGAGTTTTTTTATTCGTTTCGTTACTGAAACGAATAGAATGATGAAGAAAATGAAGACAAGGACGAGAGGACAAAAATCTTGACTGTTTGGTCACAGCGAGAGAGAGAGAGAGAGAGAGTCAATGGGAATTGGTATGAGGATGCTAAAAAAGACGAGGGAATGCTCAATGTAATGATAATCTAATGCCCAAGACGGGATAGTTGGATTCTTTGGATTGAAATGATAGACAGGGTGACTCAAGAGATAGACGCCATAACTTTCTCTTTTCTCTCTCTATCTCAACTTGCTCTCTCATTGTAATAAAATCACATAAAAATCCCTCTTTTTGCTTTGTCATCTAATAATTCATTTTATTCTCTTCTTCTTCTTTTTCTTCTTCTCATGTACCAAAACTCCTTGAAGGCATAAAAAAATTGCACAAATCTACTGGTAATCAACCGTGAATAAGACTCTGCCGTGTATTTTTTTTTTGGATTTTTCTTGGATTTGTCACAAAAAGCCTACTCAATGAATTGTAAGAAACGAAGAAATGTAAAAAAAAAATTCTTTCTTATTATCAATTGAGAATTTTTATAGTTTTCAATAGAGTTTCCCTTTTTTTTTACGATGACTTTACTCATCGTAAATTTCCCCGAGCATTTTTTTTTTTTGTACTCGAAGCATTTTAAATGCACGGGAAGAGTACGGTGTGTAGTTGTCCTTTATCCTTTGTCCTTTGTCCTGCATTCGCTACACATTTAGATAAAGAGAGTAAATAAGTAAGTAAGTAAGTAAGTAAGTAGTAAAAATAATAATCCGGAATCCGGAACAGGACTGAGTGAAAACTATCGTATACAATGTGTACATATGGGAAAGTACATATAGAATGGGATGTGATGACACGGTGAATGCTGATGACTTGAAATGACGGAAGTTGTTGGACGATGCCAATGTTTACATGTACAAAACACACAACAAATGAAAAAAAAAAAAAATGGTGCGTGTAAACTGTAAAGCCGCTTGGCGGATTCTCTGTCTCTCTGTCTTATATCGTACGACTGTGGAGCTCTCACTTCCGTGGATTTATACAGATTTTAATCTGTATACATATATACCTGTTTCACCATATTATGTATGCAAAGAGGGTTTTTTTTCTCTCTCTTTTTTTTTGTTTGTTTGTGTGGAGCAACGTATTTGTAATGTAGTTGACGATCTGTAAACTGTAAAGGATTTCAAATGACAAAAGCATTAAGAAAAATCGGCTTTCCTTTGCCAACTCCAAGTTTTTTTCTCTCTCCTCCTCCGTGTACTTACAATATTACAATTCAAATCTGTAGATGCGATAGAGATTTTTTTTTCTTCTATTTGTTGTGCATACATACATATTTGTATACTTTGGGTTATGTAAATAGTAAATATGAAATTTTACTTTAGCCTTTTCCCCAATTTGTACGTTCTATAGAAAATGTTGAGGGTTTTTGTATCTGTATTTCGGATTTTTTGTATTTTTCTCCGTTCTGTTCTACAGATATCGTAGTCGTAGTTCCCGTTTTTTTTGTAGTACTTGAGTCAAAATTGTGAAATTGTAAAATGTGGATGCATTGCGCAACATTTTGGTACGTTCTCTTTTGTACAAACATCTCAAGAGTGAGTGAGAGAAAGAAAGAGAGAGAAAAACGTATATTTTATATATATATGTATTTTTATATTTTATGGTTATTTGTAATTCGTAACTGGAAATCCTCGGCATTGTAGAGATTGTGAATTCCTCCGCAAGTGCTGAATCTCCTCAACTTGTACGATAAATGTACAAACACATTCACGGGCTGCTTCCCAAATAATATGATTCCTTTGAAGATGCGAGAAGGAACATGAAAAACATTATATTTACCACGATGAACAAGCTTGGACATTTCCGCCTATAATTTTACTTGTATGTGTGTGCATAAAAAAATAGTTGCGCTGCTCTCTCTCTCTGTCTTTCTTTTTCCTTTTCCCCCTTTTTACCAAATTGCAATGGGCGTGAACGTCAAGGATAATTTACGTCTGTCTATTTCAAATCCACCTTTCTTTTTGCAGCATTCAATGTCAGTAAAATCTATTTCCATGTTTTTCGTATAATTTGTTGTCGTAATGGGTCTCTGTCATTAAAAAATTCATTTCCTCAATGTACGAACTGTAATACAGAGAAAAGAAATGTACGATATGAGCTTTTCTCAAGTCTCCCTCAAAGAGTGTCTACATAAAATATATAGACTTGTCACAGACTCACTTCCGAGTTCCCCCCCCGTTTAATTTTTAATTATTTTTTTACTTTGTAAATTTGTCTTCATATGTTATAGACTTTTCCTTTTAATTGAGTATATTAGAACGAAGAAGAAGAAAAAAAAAACAAATTGAAAAGTTGAAGGAAGAGAAAAAAAAATCCCAAATCCCAACGCTCTAAAATCCGTAATGTAAAAGAGGAGACTTTTTAGAATTGAGAGCAATGTAATTTGTAATGAAATAACAAATAATTGTATTAAAGTGTCAGACTGTGCAGACTCGAAAGTCGAAAGTCGAACGTTCCTTTTCTATTTCTCCTTCGTTTTTTGTTATTTTTTTTTTCTTTTTGCTCTCTCAATGAAATGATGTCAGAATGTGAGAGAGAGTTTGAATGGAACGAGGAAGCTTTGACTGTCTTTTCTCATTTGGATTCGAATTCGAATTCGAATACTGGTGACTGGTGACTGTTGAACGTTGGCAACGACGACGGGCGACGAGAACAGAGTTTTTGTTTTTGGTTTTTGGAGTTGCCATGAATTTACGTTACGGAAACAACGCAACGTTGACTTGAAATACAAATACAAATACAAATGCAGCAGCAAATCAGGAGCAGAGCAGTCACAGTGTTGATTATTTATTATGCAGATGGGGAGAAAATAGCAAATTGTATCTATAGCAAATAGTAAATAGTATGTGTCATTACCAACCGACAAACATTTCACTTGAACATACACACACACACAGACACACACACATACATACAAATCGTCCCAAATAGAATTTGACGGGAGAACACAGTCGACAGCAGTCGAAAGTCGACAGTCGACAGCGTGTGTTGTGTAGACACACCGAATTTCATGGGAGCCTTTCAGCTTATGCTGAGGCTAATAGCTTTTGTCTCCCTTCATTTGTATCAGAATCAGATGCGAATATACAAACATGGCCATGACCATGGCTATCTCCATTTCCATTCCACTATTGCCATTCAAATTTGCATGACTACGGCCACAATATTCAAAGAGAGTGAGAGAGAGAGAGAGAGTACAAAAGTTTTTGTATGACTTTGATAGGATGTAGAAGGAGACTTTTGATGTATATATTCAAACGACACACAAACACACACACGGAGAGAAACTCTCGGTTTCTCTACGTCTGCATTCTGCATCTGCATACTCTGAATGTGAAGTCGAGAACACACACACACACACACATGACTGGTGTTTATTTGCAGACGGGAATGGAAGCTCAATGAATGAATGTCCCCAAGCATCATTTTCGATTGTCGTCTTCCTCAAAAAGAAAAAAAAGGAATATAGAAAAGCAAAAGCATGTTTTTTTTTACTCTTTTTCTCTTCCTCCCGTTGGGGATTCTCTTCTTTTTTATTCATTTTTCCAAGAGTATTTAGTATTATTTACCACAAAAACGTACAAGAGAACGAGCATTTTCCTGGTTTATTTTTTTGCACAAACAATGTCCGCTATGTCATATACTTGTAAACTCCTCGGAGTAATGACAACTTGGATTTGAGAGAAGAAAACTCATGGGCGTGTGCACATGATAACAATAACAAAATATGTATGTACATGAGAATGTTAGGTTAGACCACAGTCATTTCCGAGATTATTACAAAAATATTATTATTATCATAGAATCATAGACGATGAGAGAGTTTTGCTCCATAAAATGTGTACCTCCATTTGAATTTTGAACATTGTCGAGTTTTTATTTTATTTTTAATCCCAATTTATTCACGCGTTATGAATTTCGAGGAATGTTTATTCTGTTTCTGTTGGAAATCCGTTTCAAGGTTAAATGCCCAACAGTTTGTTTACATTTGGAATACGAACATCCCCGCAATTAAATCTGGATTATTATTATATTATTATCATGTATATACATACTTACATATAGTTTAAATTATGCTTGGACGGAGATTGACAAAGGGAATCTTTTTCTTTGAGATTGTGAGATTCCTATTTTTATTATTACTATCAATATCATTATGATCTGAATAGTTTTTTCTTGTGAGTCAAATCGTACGGGTAAAAAACTATGGCAAGCAGGGAAAGGACACAACTCTGTGTATCACAATGTAATTTGAACTAATTTGATATTCAATTGCAAAATGAGGATGCAGAGTGTGGGGGTTGAGGATCTTCCAAGTTAATCGTGGTGTAGCAGTTGTAGGAAAACAGTGAGATTCAAATTCAAGTTACAAGAATATCAACAAACATTTGAGACGATGAAGAATGTCGGGAAAAAAACTGAGATATCCCGAGAAAAAAAAACCTACTTCAAACATGACGAAGAAAAAGTACAGATAGAAGGAAAAAACGAAAAGGCTCGGATGTTTTGTGTAAATACAAATAAAGCTTGTACAGATAGTTTGTCTATTTTTTCTATGCATGTCGTTTTGAGGGGGTTCAATTCGTATCTTAAGTCTCTCTCTTCTCTCTCTCTCTCGAACTACTCGGCTCAAGTGTTTCTGTATACTTATACATATCAGAGCGTGTTTGAACAAAAGCATTTCCACATGAGAGAATCATAGAAAAAATTGGATCGTTTGAAGGATCTTTTATTTAGCATATATATTATTGTATTCGAATTTATGATCCTCATTCCCATCTCACGATTTTTCTTCTCCAATGGATTTTCTCACTGCCGCCGCGCTCTGCCATTATATATATATATATAAAATTTAACCCACGACTTTAAATTGTCGTGGGTTTCCACTTTTCAGCCGTTCGTATTTCTAGAATAGTTCAAACTCAAGGACACAAACTATAGAAAGGGAGAGAGAGAGCGAGAGAAAGAGAAAGGGGTGGGTAACTTTGGTCAGTATTTCTGTACGTTTCCAATGTTCCAAACTCAGGTTTGAAATGGAATAGTCAAAGTGTCCAAAAAAAAAAACTAAACTAAACTAAACTAAATAGACATTTTTTTGAGTCGTTTTAGGATTCTCTTTGTGAGTGAAAGAAGGGAGGAAACAGCATTGCCAAAGTCTCGCCTGACTGACTCACCAACTCCCCGATTCCTTCCTTAAAAACCATTTTGGAAATACATACATGTGCATATCTACCTTAAATAACTCGTTAAATTCTAAAGATATTCCTCTCTGGAGTATACCAAAAAAAAACGAAGAAGAAGAAGAAGGAAAAGGAGAAGAAAAAACAATTTGTGTGTGGTGTTCGAGTTGTTTGGAGTAGGAGTTTTTTTCTTCCTCTAGTTCCTCTGAGTACTCAGGGATGGGTAAAGTCTGAACATTTCTTGACTTGGGTTAGTCGAGAGGAGACTCGACTTGGAAGGTTTACTGGCAACTGGCAACTGGTAAAGCTTTTAGCACAGCAGACTTTCTCCAAGACTTTTTTTTAAATGAAAGTGAGTAAAAGGACGGAAAGGAGAGAAAGTGAGAGAGAGAAAGAAGAGAGAAACAGGTAGGACATACCATGACATAGTTTTACATTCACCGTATATTGTTTTGTGTATAGCGGAGAGAGAGAGAGAGAGAAATCTATGGTGTTGGTCTATGTGGCCGCCTCCAACTTTGAACTATCTGTAGAGAAAGAGTAAGAGAGAGAGAAAGAGAGAGAGACGGAAAACTCAAGATAAATAGGTTGAGACGGGAGGACATGAGGTTGGTTTTATAGAAGAAGATTGAGCTTGGAAGTCGGAGGAGTCAGATGAGAAAGGTAAAGAAATAGGGATCCATTACTTCCTATGGGAAAAGTTCTAGAGTTGGATCTCACTATGGATCTATGAGATCCTCACTTGTACTTGTACTTTCACCAGAGTTTCCTTAATGTTTGAGGGGGAGAAGAGTGGGTGGGGAGGAGGCAGGCCCTTCATTCCCTCCTCCAACAACAACAACGTCTCTCGTCTCTCATCTGTTCTCATCTGTGTGTGTGTGTGTGTGTATGTGTGCATACGATACGATGTCTGACTTTTACTCACAGCATGGCCATCCAAATCCAAAGTTGTTCCAAACATATCTGTACATACATACAGCAACAGCAGAGCAACAATGCCAGCCCACGTAAATATCATAGATCGTAGAAATATGGGTTTACATTTCTTGGTTCTTGTTTAGTCGGGTGTCCGTCCATCTGAATTTTGACTTGAACGTTGTAGACTTCAATAAAAAAAGGAGGATTTTTTGAATGGGGGTCCAAGTCGTCAAAGAGAGTCTTCTCATCTTTTCATCCATCTTCTTCTCTTGCTCTTGCTCTTTCCTTCTCCTTTTCCTTTCCCTTTCCCTCCTCCCATGTAACTTGAGATGGTAATATTCTTGTCGGCTTTAATTTGAGCTCTGGAGAGAAGATGGAAGATGTGGATGGTGGACCGTGTGATGAAAAACGAGTATCAAATGATCCATCGCCTCTTCTCTCACTTTCTCTCCTCCTCAGGTCTGTATCAGAAATATCCGGATTGATTTCACGAGGGAAACGACTACGACTAGCGACTACGACTAGCAACTTGCGACTAGCGACTAGCAACTACATACTAGCAGCAAGTGCGTGTAAATGTAAATAGAGATACGAAGAATACAGAGTACTGAATACAAAGGGGTTATGAAAATGATCCGATTCACTGTACCCTCTCCAACTCTACACGGCTAAAACCAACTGCCAGTAAACAAATAAACAAAAGAGAGCAGTGAGTCCGTCCACGTGAGATCATCAAAATTCAAAACGACAATGAATATCCTCTCTTTTTCTCCTTTGTAAAAGATAGACTTTATAGGATTTGGGAGAGAGTGCTTAAAATCAATACATATATATACATATATAAATATATACAGTCGACCAACACTGAGTGGACTGTATTGGCCATTAGACAGGAAAACAATTGTTTTCGAAGGGGGAAATTGGTGCTTTTAATTTCTGTCGGATTATTGGTTTAATGGTAAGTTGTCCATGGGATTGGTTTGGTGTAAGGTTTGGAAGGGTCTGAGTTTCCTTTTCCAACATTCTACATCTGTACATACTTGTCAGCGTTATCAGCATCAGTACATGGTTTGGTTTGGTTTGGTTCGGTTTGGTGAGGACATTGAGCACACAGTTTTTATTATCGTCAGCCCTTAAAATTGGTTGAGACTAATGGGATGATGGTTGGATGGTCGGATGGTCGGATGGTGTTTCCATGTGATTCTCTAATATTCCCAGCTTCGTCAGTTTTGGAAATACAATGAATATTCTATATTCCAAAGGTATTTCCCAGCTAAATGTTCTCAAATTAATTCTAATGCATTTATTCTGTCCAGAATTTCAACCCAGAGTTGGTTAGCAAGCAAGAGAGAGAGAGAGAAAGAGAAAGAAAGAGGTGTTCACTCGACATTTATATTCTCTCCCTCTCTCTCTCTCTTTCCTCCCTCCCCATTGCAATATTCTATAGTTCTATAGGTTACAACCTACAACTAGTCAATGGTGTGTGCAATAGTAATATCCGTATAGCATTCTTAACGTGTGCTATCATAAGTATTACGAGAGAGTGGAATTTTATTCATGTTCTACCTCTACGATCCGCATTGAACCTGCACATTCACATTCACAATCTCTCTCTCTCTCTTTCTTTCACTCTTTCCAGTTCCGGTCCTGGTTGGCTTTCTTATTCACCCAGAGAAAGAGAAAGATAGAGAGAAAAGGCGAGAGAGAATACAAAGCTGGAATGAAAAAGTATGGATAGACGTAGGTATATGTATGAAATGTACACAAGGTAGAGAGAGAGAGAGAGAAGGACACGAGGCGGGTGGTGGTAATGAGCATTGAGGAATCTTGTTATTTTAGTGTAATGACCACAACGTTAAATTGAGCGTTCCATGCTTCCTGGTGACATTTTGAAAATGATAGTGGCTTCAAAGTTGCACTAAATGTATATGTATACGATATACGATATATATGTGTGTCTGATTGTGTATTCCACCGTCTCTCTCTAGTGCAATTACACAAAGTTTCACAGTGAAGTACGAAAGTAACCTACCAAAAGTACGAATTTGAAATGAAGGCAGGTCGACAATTTGCGTGGTTTCTACAATCTCTGACTGTACAAGAGTTTTTTTTCTTTCGGTTTTTGTATGTGCATGTGTGTGTGTGTGTGTGTGTGTGTATGTTTGAAGGGGGAACGTGGAAGAAAATTCATTACATTTGAATAAAACCGACACAGCTCTCTGCATTTTCTCATTTTCATGTTGGAAATAACTCTTGAGTATGTGGAACTGAATGTGAATGGGAATGTTGAGAGCTATACTAATATGAATATGATATGGGGAATGAGGAAAAGTGAGAAAAAATGTCGTCCTTTAGTTTTGTCCTGTGTAATTTTAGGTAAACAAGAAATAGAAATGGAAATGGAGAGAGAGAAAGAGAGAGAAAGAGAGAGAATGTGTGTGTAGAGTCGGAAATATTTGCGGGATGACAGAATACAGAATAGCCTCCAAGATTTATTCTATTTATTTGAGTTTTAAGTGAGGTCGTAAATTTGGAGGAGGTTGCGTGTGAGTGTGTATATGCCAACGCCCGCCATGTCGGCACATACACAGTCAACAACACATTCACTCTCGCTCTCTCTCTCTCTCGCCCTTTCTACTTTCTTTATGGACTGCACTATTTTGCAATTTAATTTTCCAGATTGTTATGAAACTCAAATCGTTAAAATTTTATTCTCATCAAGAGCCAAAAAGCTCCTCGTCTATATTCATTCTTTATCCCTATCGTCCGTCCCCATCTTTCCACATCATCCTCACTCCCATTTTTTTTACATCCAATATCTTCCCCAACAACCGCCAAAAAGAAGAAAAAAAAACATTCTGCATATTCTGCACCAAATGAATGAAATGCAAATGTTCTTGTGAATGTCCTGAAAAAAATTATTTCGGAATGAATTGAATTCATAATGTATGCACGCAGTATTTTTTTTTCATAGATAATTCCTTGTTTTATTCTCCCTCCCAAAATTTTTTCCTTCCTTCTACAAAAATATTTTTGAACCAGGAAATAAACTTGTCGAATTATCAACTAAATCCACCACCAAATATTCCATGCATGACAACTTTTCCCTTTTTTGTTTCAAAATAAAAAGAAGAAATGACGACTCAAAATTACGACTCAAAATTACAAAGTTCCAAAGTTCAACTACGCGTTGAAAAAATTACCAAGAAACGAGTAAGGAATGTCCCCCCCCCCCAAAATATGAGAGGGTTTTCTTAATTTGAAATGTGTTTTTATAACATATGAATAAAATGAAAAGTTCAACTGTGGGAGTGCGAGGAAACTTTTAACGGTTTTTTTTTTTTTGCGTCGTCGTTAGTTTGCCTTGCTGGAAGAAAAAAGTTAAAGTTAAAAGAAAAAACGAGGGAGGGAATTCAGGATAAAGTAAATGATTGCTTTTATGGATATATCTTCAACATCAATATCAGTAAATGGTATTTGATTGTACAAGTTTTTGATCAGCCAGTCTCATAAATATTGTCATAAATAAAGGCTATTCTTGTTCTTGTGATTTCCCTCAACCTTCGCCTTAACCTTAAGGTTTTTCCTTCTTTTCTTTCTTTCTCTGTCTTTCTCTGTCTTGTCTGAGCTCAGCTCAGCTCAATTTTCTCCATAATAACGTAGAAATAAATAAGGTGAGGAAATTCTTGAAAGATTCCTCAAGTCAAATAACAAAAGAACTTGACTCAAGTAGTATTTCTTCTCTCTCTCTTTTCTAAGTGTTTCTTTTGTTTTGATTGTAGCGGGAGGTAACTTTATGTACCGGTGGGATAGCTTTAATACTTTGCTATTAGTGTCGCCCCCATAGACCCTCTCTCTCTCACTCGCTTCTCATATAACTATAATCACGACCAAGGTTGTATTACAAAGTAAAAGAAGAAAGACACACAAAGAGAGAAAGCTGTCATGGATTCCTTTTATATAGGAAACTCATGTAACTCCAATTTTGTCATTTACGACTCGGCCAACTTAAATATAGACACGAGCAAGAAACTTTAGCTTCACACTTGACATTTCCCTTTGACAACTTCTTTGCGTGTGCATGTCGTCGTCTGACTATGACTATATGACTATGACTATGAGTGTATTTGTGTGTGTCTGTGTGTCTATCTGCCTGTGTACTTTTGGGGAAAGTTGGTTCCTCGTCCTTCTTCCTCTTTTCACTACCATTCCCAATTCCTCCGCATCGTCCACCTTTCCCTTGTGAAAAACTCGCTCACACACTGCATTTTCTCTCTCTCTATCTCTGTCGTTCTGCCTCTTTGGATTCCGTCTGAGTTTTGTGTACATTCATAGGTGTTTACATACAAACACACGCCGATAGACGCGAGACAAAAGACGGGAGCATATAAATTTTTAGATATGCAGAAGCTATATATATACAGAAGAGTCATAAACCGGAGTGGGAAAATATGACAAAAAAACTGAGTGAGTTGTCCTCTTGACGTGTTAACTTTTGTCATTGTCTAGAGTGAGAATGTGGAATCTGGGAAAGAGAGAGAGAGAAATGGGGGGAGGGGGGAATGGGAGAAAGGAACTTGCGAATCAATGGCCTCCGCTCAACTTTCTCATACACTTTTCTCTAAAAAATTTTTTGGCTATTAGTTCTTCATGGCTTATTGCGTACAGATAAAAAAAAATAAGTTTATTTCTCTCACTCTTCAGCATGATTCCCATTTCTTGTCAAATTCCTTCTAATGACAAAAGAGCGAGAAAAAATACCGATTTTTTTTCTCTATATAATTTGAAGTCTACATATACATTTTTGGCGTGTATTTAATACTCAATGCTTATGGGATGAAAAAAAAGGTGAAGATTTTTCCCTGACGTGCGTCAATTTGTTTTGTCCGCCTCTCCCTCTCTCTCTCTCTGAAGGTTGATAGTGAATTGTATGAGATTGTAAGGGGAAAAGATAGATTGAATGGATTGTGACCGCCTTGACACTCGCCAGGATAAATAATATCTTTCAAGGTGGAGACTCTATTTAGGAGAGAGATTTGTCATGTGGTGAGGAGGTGCGTGTGTTTCATGTTTTGCTCCCCTTGTTACTAGTTCCTTGGGTTTCTTGTTGTGGGTTGTTGGTTTTTTGGGTCGTCTGTGTGTTTACGTATACGACGGTGAGTGTAGTTTTTTTACGTATAAATGGTTGAATGAAAGGAAGGCGTCATGCGGCTCATTCATAAAATGAGAAAGAAATATGTGAGGGAATTCCCACGAAGATATTGACCAGTGTGTATCGTATACTGAATAGAGTGTAGAGGTAAAGAATTGTGGATACTCATTCTCTTGTATACACGGATATGCGGATATGTATGTACATGTACATGTACACACAATACAAAATGAGGAACGAGTATCTGTATATATACAATATATTTATATATATAATATATAAGAGAAGTACAATGTGCAATGTGCACCATGTAAAATGTAGATCCAACTCCTCACGGCGGAAGGAAACATTAGAAAGAGTGGGAGAGAGACGAATCAGGAGGGATGTGAGTGAGCTCAGGCCTCTTGTCATTTTTCACGTGCAATTCTTCGACGTACAAACACACAGACATAATAGACATGGACGGGAAGTCAAAGTGTGTCTATGTCTGTGTACGTCTGTCTGTGTGTTTGTGCGTTTTGTGTGTGTGTGTGAGGGTGTAAAAGAAAGCACAAGAGAGGGGTTTGACTTGGGCTCAACCCATTTTTATCGGGACAAAGAAAGCTTTCCATAAATCATGAGCTGGATTTTCTCACGATTTCCTTCAACTTTTTCATTGAAACCACACACACACACACTGACTGCCATTTGACTGGCATTATTTATTATGTCCTCTCTCTTTCACTTTACTCTGTGAGCTTTTTGTTTTCGCTCTCTCTCTCGCTCTCTCTCTCTCTCTCTCTCATTTTCTCCTTTCTCTGCAGGATTATGTAAGAAAAGGAAGGAGAAGGCTGCTGTAGAATATGCACGGAGAATGAGTGTACTCGGTGGGGAGGCAGGTCAAGTCATCAAGTGATTTGCCACATCACATATAATATAATCGATACAGTTTACTCAGTGTATTAGTTGTACACAAACACAAACACGCTCTTTGTCCACGGGCCCCATGCCATGCCATACGAAAAAAATGATATGGTATACATCCATAAAGGATTGTTTTACGATATACATACACAAAAACAATCCTCTTTATAAAGGATTTCCCTTTGGAGAAATATTAAAGATGCTCTTGAATCGCCTCGAACAACTTGAAGAGTATTGACTCTATTTATTATTCTCTCATTTGTTTGAGTCAGACAAATAGAAGCTTTTTTTTGGAGGGCAATGGAAATATTGTATGTTTAAATGGAAATAGAAACCAGCCGGATGTGAAATTGGCATGACTACTGGATAAATTGGCTCCAGGATATTTAATATTCTAGTAATATCGTAATGAAATATCAAAATAATTATTTATTGGCTCTCTCCACTTTTCTCTTTCTTCTCTATTTGAGTTTTTCCCTTGAGAGCTGACATTTGGTTGTGCCCATATATTTTGATTTTGAATATTTTAGTTTGCCGAGTCTAATTAAATGGAGATTTAATTACGGTTCTCCCCCATCATCAAGCACCTCAAAGAACTGTTTTCAATATCTCTCTCTCCATTCGCGACTCACCATGTACACACGTCGTACATTTAATTTGATAATTAAATAATAACGTTGGATTACGGAACATTTTCTATTATCCGTATGGGTGGTCCAAAACAGATTAAAGAGGAATGTGAAACTACTTGGAGTAATTGTAAGCGCAAAAATAAGATTTCCAATTTACACCAAGGAATATTTATTTATTTATTTTGGATTTCCCTATTCACAAATCATTGTACAAGTATCTGCATTTCGTCATTTGTTGTGAAGAGAAACTTTCAAAGAGAAATATCGGCGTGAGTACAAAGTTTGGTGGTACGAAATCACTTGTTTACAGAATTGAAATTTTGGCATTTTGGGTATTATAATTAGTTAAATGAAATGTTTTGATGGGATTCCATTTATTCTACGTCTGATTGCAATACTATTTTTATTTTTTGTAACTTAATCTACTGACTTGACTGGTAAAAATCGAAATCATGTATGGATATCTGTGAATGGATATCAAATTCATGTTTTGATGTGTATATTTTTGTGGTTTTCCAGGTTCAACGTCGACCGCAGTTTGTGACAACAAATCGCAACGCTTGAAACACGAACATAAAGCTGCTCGAACGCTGGGTAAGTTTTTGATACATTTTGTTATTATTTTAGCAATAAGTACGATATCATTTGCGCACTATACAGATTTACATACATACACATACACTTGCTATTGAGTATTGTTGTTGCTTTGCAAATAATTGCTAAATTCATTTTGATTGTGTGTGTCTGGAAACTGGAAACAAATAGGGAAAAGAATTGTATTTTCTACACACAAACGAATCAATTAAAATTACCATTTTATTTAGTTACACACAGACGGAGATGCGAGTCGATGGTTTGTGTGTGTGTATGTGTGTGTGGGTTTTCAATTCTCCAACTGTTTCCTTTTCTTTTCCTACTTCGTTTCGTTTCATTTCATTTCATTAGGGCCTTTAATGCATTTTCCTATTCTCTGTAATTGGTGTTTATAGCACATGGAGTATGGGGAAGCTGTCATTCTCAATTAACTTTCCCAAGTGCTTTCTCATTTCCAAAGATATATCGTACTTTCCCCCATTCTCTCTTTTCATACGCTTTTCATCGGATTCCCTTCACTTTTTTTTCTGTTACATCTCACCACTCACTTTTTTCTCCACTCTTTCCATTCATTTCATTAGAAAAACAATTCGAGTCCATCTCTTTACCATTTATTTATATCTGTACCGCTCGGAAATTAAATCTATTCCATCCTTTAAACAACAAACGACTCACAATTATACAAATACATCACAGTATAAATAGTATCGAGAATGTTTTTCTCATCCTTCCGTATTACGACTAAAATGTAAACAAAATGGAAAAAATAACATGTACGATATTTGATTGTTTGTGCGCAAGCGTGCGTATCTCAAGAGATCATCAAAATCACAATCATTTTGACCCATCCATTTGGTTTTCTGATAGCTCAATTCAAAACAGGAAATCCCACATATGCGATTACATTTTATTTTTGACTATTTCAAATAGTTTCCTTGTAGTAACACTGACATCATCATCATTTTCACTTGTAAATATTGGGCAATGGAAAAAAGGCAGAAGGGATTTGAGAGAGAAAGTGAGAGAGAGAGAGAGAGAAATAGAAAGAGGAGAAATGCCTTGAAATCGATTAATCCTCCGTGTGCTCATTCTGAGTAACAACTCAACTCAACTCAACTCAACTCAACTCAACTCAACTTACCACCCACCCGGACTTGGAAAGTTGGTTTTGTGAGAATGAAAATGTGAAAAACTTGAATATTTAACTTGGTTTTGGAATTTGAAATTTCCTTCCGAGTAAACACACACAGAGACGCCCACTTTCTCTTTCTTTCTTTCTTCAGTTCTTTCTTTCTTCCGTTCTCTTTCTCTCTCTCTCTCTTTCGCACGCACGCATACAAACACAAGAAGACTGTGAGAATGATGAATGAGTTTTTAATCCTGTATGAATTAACTAAACTTTGTGTAAAATAAAATCGAAAGAAGATTTTCAATTTAATCCAGTTGTGTGACAATCAAGTGTTAATTAAGTTTCTTCAATTAGTCAAGTCAATTCAGACTCAGAGTCAGAAATGAGAGTAGAAGGCTGAAGAAGAGGGGGGAAGAAAATATTCCATGCTACACGTTTTGTCCTCTTCATCTCGTCATCTTCATCTTCTTCTCCATCTTCGTCTTATGTAGATCGTCATTAGATGGAGGATGAGGAATGGAGAGCATGGACTTTCACTTTCCCTCTCTCACTCTCACCGTACTTTTACACACAGTGTACAGTGGAATGAGAAAATTGAATTCAAATTGAGTGCTAAATAATTAATTGCTAATCTGAATGGATTCACTGTCTCTGTCTCTCACTCTCACTTTCACTCTCTTTCTCTCTCTCTCTCTGTCTCTCTTCCTCTATCATCATATCGCAAGTTGTTCTTGTTCTTCTCCTTATTCATGCTCTAGCTCAAAGTTCACAATATGCACATGTACGTATATACTACTGAGCTTTCTCCATGTCCTCAGCGAGTCCTGCATATATTACAGCACCTAACAGCAAACAGAGAAAGGGAAAGTAAAAGCAAAAGTTGACAAAAGCTTCACGTCAAGTGTCTGCCTGTATGTAAAGGAAAGGCTCAAATATATATATATATCAGTATATATAAACTTTCTACTTTCTCCACGTCTCCACAGTTCCACATTTTCACATTTCTGTACTTCCCGTCGGAAAGCTAATGAATTCCAGAAACTTGACACGGTTTTGCACAATGACATAGAGCAACGTATGCATTCACACGCATTGCAAAAAAAAAACTCCATTCTCAATTCTTCGCACAGGAGAGGAGGGAGAGAGAGAGAGAGAGATCGTACGTACTTCAAGGGAAATCTATTGGAAACTATTATTTGAGAGGCAGAGGGACCTGTGGAAAGTAAATACGATCGGAATAGGAACACTCATATATTTGCGTTCATTTCATTTCAATTCCTATACAGGACGGATACTTATCTCTGTGTATAGTCTGTAGACATAGTTTTGTATGCGAGCGTAGCAGGAGGTCTCTGGAGACATGAGTCTAATCAAGGCAGGAGGGAAGAATCATCAAAATCAGAGTCAGAATCCGAATCCAAATCAAAAACAGAAACAACCAACCAACGTCTCCCACTGTGACGAGAGTTGTGGTTTGTCTCTCTCTCTCTGTCCATTGCTCTCCCTCTTCCTCACTCACCCACACTCTGTGAGCATTTTAGTTGCAGTTTTAGCTTTGGATTTTGATTTAATTTCAACAGGGACAACTCTCGACATATTTTACATTTTGCATGAGCATCAGATTTTACATTCCGTACTCCGTATTTTTCTCTCTACCGCTGCTTCCAATGACAAAGAATTACGGAGTGGAATTTCCACTCAAAATATGTACCAAACGAGGATAGCAAGGAGAGAGAGAGAGAGAAAGCGATATTGGCAAGGACAAACAAGTCGTTTGAATAACCAAAATGTAGAGAGAGAGAAGAGATTCCAACCAGCACACATCACTTTACACACGGTTTGGAGTGGAAGTTCCGCAGAGTTGGCTCAGGTGGACGGAGGACTAATCCAGAATTTGGATTCAGGTACAAAATGCAAGCCTCAATCACTCGATCACGATCTCTGCATTAATTTTAAAGGGGAATTCAAATGCGACAGAGAGAGAGAGAGCAAGAGAGAGAGAGAGAGAGAGAAAGTGAGAGGAGGAACGCAAACAAGAATGAAAGGATAAAACAAGAATGAGGGTTGAGGACTGAAGAGAGTACGAGCAGACGGAGGAGCAGAAGCAGTGGGAGTGATAGCAATAGCAAGTGAACGAATATCAGTAGAAAATGGGAACAAATGATTTTCTATGGTGGATGCCAACTCATACTACCTGTAGTAGTTGTCCCTATCCTCTGTCGATGGGAGTAAATGTAAAAGTAAAAGTAAAAGTGAAAGTACTTTGGTAGACATAAAAGGAATTTTGTATATCCAATGTGAATGCTTGAGCAAATGGCATGATGGAAATGATGGAAATGATGATGATGAGAGACCGTGTGAGGATTTTCAAACCTGAGCTTTTATTCTCTTGAAAATGGTGGAAAGGGAAAAGGGCGGAAGTGTACTTCATAAATTTCATCATTTCATTTTCGCGCATATACGAGTACATACCAATCGTGGGAAATTTGTAAAATTTTGTAATGAGAATTCGCTCATCCACCTACAGCAAGACAAGGAGAGACAAGCCAACCTAAAAGGATATTACACGATCTAACCATAAACATAAACATGCCCAGTGAGAGAGAGAAAGAGAAAAAGAGAGAGAGAGAGAGAAAGAAAGCTACAAATAATATAATATCTGAGCCATACAAAAACTACAAACTACAAACTCCAAATTCCATGCCCTGTTATATCTGTATTTCCACTCATTTTACAGATATTATGATATTATTATGGACGCTCCTTTTGCTCTCTGACCGTGAAACGTGAAAGCTAATGACCATGCTTTCTTCTTCTCTTAATCACATCCATAACTTCCCAAGTGTAATTCCCATTACGCTTTCCTCTACAGATTCTCTCTCCTCACTCTCCTTCTCATTCTCACTCTTCCATCTATATACACATGTCTGTATAAAATCCATACACCAAATCTTTTCCATAGAACCTCTGGATAAACTAGAATTTTCTCTAAACACATGTTAAATTGTAAACACATTGGGGATTTCTCAATTAGTTTTTCCTTTTCCATTTACATTCCTTTGAACCACCATTACCAAATCATTACTTTGATAATTCCGATAAAATCCAAATCCATGAGAATTTCTATGAAATGTATCATTTTCATAATAAAATAATTAAAATAATTAAAATATGGTACATTTCAATTTTCAATGACATCGGCTTTCCTTTCCATTTGACCATCAAAATCCAAATGTTATAGAAAGAGTCATTTAAAGGATTGGATTATTTTAAAAAAAACCATTGAATAAATTGACGCAATCAGTCATCATCAGAGCATTTCCTGGGGTTCAATTTAAATTAAAATTAAAATTGACAGTTATTGTAATTTTCAAAGGGAAAATTCAGTCGGTAAATCTACAAACGAAAGTATTGAAGGGATTCCTTTACACATTTTATAAATGTGGATTTAAAATCCCAAATTCCCAAGAATCAATAGGACTTAAGAATTTGGAGAGACGAGTGTTGAAACATTTTTTTTCTTTTTTTTTGCACTGTACATACTTATATATTTTGTGAGCTGTAAATAAATTGAAAATTGAAAATTGAAAATGTGTTGCATCTGCTGTCACATTTGGTTCGTGACGTCAAAGAAAAGCTGTCATGCTCCATGTAAATTGTCATGGCTCTTGATTAATAAGATGGAATTGTGCTAAAAAGGAGGGAACCAGCGGTGTCTTCATCAATCCTCACAAATCATCGGCTGAATTATTATTTTTTTTTTTTGTGAAAGAAAAAAAACTATATGAGATAGACATTTCAAGTTTAATGTTTTTAAAGGTGTAGAATATGGCATGGAATGATTTAATGTAATTTGATGTTAGTAAATTTCACATTATTTGGAATCAGAGGACGACAGAGAGAGAGAGAGAGAAAGAGAGAGGGAGAAAGACAGAGAGTGAGGACAACTTTTGAAGATTCCCAACCAACATGTCCTAACGATGAGTATGGTTTCGAATGTTAGTCGTGTGTATATGCGTGTGTAGTTTATTATGAGAAATGTTGATATTGGCAGGCGACAGGGAAAGCAATAAAATAGACGACGCTTTGGCTCTTCAGCTCTAGTGTACGAAAAAACATGGACCAAGTTTTGAAAAGTCGGATTGGAGTAGTAAAATGTGCATTGAGATTTATACATATGAAAGTAAGAGAGAGAGAGGCCATTTTAAGTTGACTCTCATCATCCCACACCATCAATATAATTTAGTGTAGTCAGTAGTTTTAGAGTCATCAGAGCTCAAAGCCAAAGTGAAATTCACGGAGTTTCTCGGTTCTCGGGGAGTTTGTGAGTCAGAGTCAAGTCAAGACAAGACAAAAAAAAATGGTTATTTTTTTTTGTTGGTGAGTAGACAGGAGGACAGGAAGCCAGCCGCAAAGAGTATATATTTTTATGTGATGTACGATATACCATCAAAAACCCCACCAAACAACCACCAACCAACTTCATCATACATATACCATCTCCACATTCTACACATTCTATACACAATACACATACATAAACTCCCAAACTAAACCTTTCTTGTTTTCTTCTCGACTTTTTCTTCTCCCATGGAAATGGAAATGTAATGAAACAGCTGGGGAAAAAATTTCCTTAATCTGTCAACATCAAGGATTTCTAGTTTTCTCATGCGGTTGCGGTTGTGGGTGCCCGCATTCTCCTCGTTCTAATCCTTTTCCTCCTCCTCCGTTTCCTCCTTCGTCGTTGCTGTCGTCGTCGTCGTCCTTCGTCTTACTATTACTGTGCACCATACATACAGTAACCAGCAACATGTCATCTTTTTCCACATTAACTATTTTTTTCAACGGGTATAAAGAATTCTCTGTGGCAAAATGGATTCAAAGTCTCATTTTTTTCCTTCTTCCTCCGTCTCTCTCTTTCTCTCTCTCTCTCTATCTTTCAAAAAGTCATGAATTCTAAGCACTACAAACTTAAACTCGGCTTCATCTTTGTCTTGTTTCTATCGCTCTCTCTCTGTCTTCCGCGTCTTCATCTTCATCGTCATCTACATTCTACATGATGTGTATGGAAATAGTACGAGGCATGTCCAAATTTACCAATCACATCTCCGTCCCAACAGATTTAACATGCTCCCCAAACACAACATAAATATTGATCTTAAATAAAAAAGAGTTGGAAACTACACAAATTCCATCATGTTTTTTTCCTCCACGCACAGAAATTCCCAAGTCGTAACAAGCAACAGGCAACAAGGAATTGACAATTCTTCTCTCTCTCTCTCTCTCTCTTCATATCATTTTTTTATCTCTCCCTTTTTCTCTTTCTTATGGCCATAATACTGAACAATAAAAATCTTGAGTGTGCACCGCATTTCCTTTCAAAATACGCTGTGTATTTTCCAAACTATTTTTTTATCAACTCTTATCCGTTCGAACATTGAGTTTGAAGGTCTAAATTTTAATCCAGTGGTAACAAAATTAAAATTAAAATTAAGCAGAAGGCTAGAGGAAATCCGGTGTTTTCCTAGAGGAATCACAACAGATTTCTTTCACAGAGCCCCGAAAACCCTCCCAGCTATTTTCCTAACTGAACGATAACCAACAAAATTTGGATAGTTTATTGACTTTTCCCATCACACACATTCCATCCAGCTTGAGAACTTCAATCTTTGTTGACTAGTTTTTTTTTCTTTTTCTTAAAAGTCTGTGGGATGCCTAGATTTTTGGGGTGATGTGAGCTCTCTGCATTATGCTGAAGCTGAAAGTACGATCTCATCCCGTCAATAATCCTTCATGAGACAATTAAAACTTGAATGTTTTTTGCCGAGAAGAAGCAGAAAAGGGAGAGCCAAAAAAAAAAAAAAACTAAAAGTAAAACTATGGAAAGGGGAAAAGACTGAAACTGGGACTACAAAAAAAACCTCTGAATGGAATGGAACGCAGTCAACTTTTTTTTCTCCTTTTGTTCTTGTTCATGTCACAAGTCAACCGAGAGACATTCAACAAAAGTTGGCAGCATCAGCTTTCTCTCTCTCTCTCTCTATTTTCCTCCGTTACTTTTTGTCCTAGTCTCACTCTCATTTTCATTCTCATTCTCGTACTCATTGTCATTCGTCGTTCTCCATTTGAAAAAATTTTCCATGTTAAAGACAAGAAAAAAAACAAATTAATGTTTCTCATGTAATACGTCCGAGCTGTCGGTACTTCGTCTCCCGAATTATTACAACTAAACCAAAAGTAGTGAAGCAAACGAGCAAGGCCCGAAACATAAAAAAAAAGTCAAATTTTGTTTTTCGACTCTCTCTCTCTCATTCTCATTCCATTTTCTGGTTCTTGCTCTTGTTCTTGTTCTTCTATGGAGTTGAATAGTCGTCGTAGTTTGAGTTTGGTATATATCTTATATGTAGTGAGTTGACTTTCGTCATCTCCCCACTGTGTCACTCTCTACATTTTTTTCCTTCATTCCTGACATTTTAGTATTATTAGTCGGAGCCTTCCATTTGGATTAGAGAATTAAGAGTTTGATGTGATGTGAACTCTGTGAATTTATAACTATCAAACTTCTTTTTTTTTTTTTTGGATTCCCAAATCCAATAGACAACTTTTTTTCCTTTCTCTTTCTCATTCTCATTTTCATTTTCATTTTCTCCGTTCGTATCCGTAAAATAGCATTTTGTTTTCCTGTGTTCAAACTTTCTATGAGGTCTCACAGGGAAAACGTTCACCCGTTTTCTTGTTACACCCATTAAAATTTCAGAAGTCATAGTCATAACTATGATATCATATCAAGGACACTCACTCCAGCCTACAGCCTACAGCCGACAGCCTATACAATCTACAGTCTATAATCCACTATACATTTTGAATATTATACAAAATACTCGAGGGTATTTACTTTTTACATTCCCCCCATTCAACATTCAACATTCAACATTCACCATCCTCATCAACCATCCGTATTGGTATTTAGAGGCTAATATATGAGGAAATATATAACGGTGAAGGATATCATTTACCCAGCCAGAATTATAATACCTCCATATTTATTATTATTAAGTTGAAAATAATTATGTGCTGTGGTATGCTTTCACATTTGTGGGCTCGAGTTAAGACTAAGACGAAGACGAAGATTGTGTGAGTGTGTGTGTGTGTGTGTTTGTACGTGTCAAGAAAACACGAGGCTACAAAATGCACAGTTAATACACCCTTTTAAATATATTCACGCAGTCATTGGGAGCTGTGTACGAGAGAGAGAGAGAGTTGCCTCATTATTTTCTCCTCGACGTTCCGTTGGTTTTCCCCGCTCTCGCTTTCTATCTCTCTCTCTTTCTTTGTCTCCATATTATTCATGGTATTTTTCACTAGTCTGCCATCTCGATATATTGCTCGTACTCTGGAATATATATTTTACCCAAAGGCAGACACAGCACAGAAAAACCGAATGAGCTCGAAGCAGCACAACTCTCGTACAAAACATATGAATACGGATGGAGAGAAAGATAGATGGAGAGAGAGAGAGAGACAAATGAATACAGGACAAAGGTATGGAGTGGAGAGAGAGAGTGTGAAATAGGCAGGGATGGATGCATAGGAGAAAGTCCACATGGAGAACTGAGTACACATACACATGTTGGTTGGCTCCCGATACTCACATAATATCCACATTTATCATTTACACTGAATGTTTGAGTCGCCTTCTCAACATGGTCCTCTGCATAATTTATAGATGGTAAATGTGCATGGAGTTTTCACTCTCACTCTCTCACTCTCTCTCTCTCTCTCTCTCTCTCTCTTTCGTTCTCTATCTTTATTCTCTGTCCACCCATGAATATGAAAATTAAAACGAGAATGAAAACTACAAAGTATTTACCAAAGTATGTGTTAGTCAAGTCATTCGTATAGAGTTCCTAATTGGCTTTCTCTTTTTCCTTTTCACCACCCAAATCCAAATCCAAATAAGGAGTCAATGCAGAGAGGTTAGTGCAGAAGAGGAGGAGGAAAACAAAAAATAATAATACATCAATAATACATCACGACCACATGTTTATATAATATAGTACGACGAAACGACCACATTAATCCACACCTATAAATTGTAATGAAGCTCAATTTTGTTTTAGCAGTATCGGAGTATCGCTACATTGCTCTTTCCACTCATCGTCAGATCTCGTTACCAAAAAAAAAAAATTTTGATAGCAATTTTCCAAAATTTGCTGATACAAGAAGTAAATTTCGTACATGGGAAACATTCCACATTGAAGGATTCTGTTCTGAAAAGTCAGTTTTTTGTCCATGTATAGAACTCAAGAGTTTTATATTCCTTTGTTCTCATCTTGTATACTTTTCCATACATATCGTACTTCAACGTGTATTTTATTTTGTGCATTGTAGTATGTGCATGCTCTATAGAAAATTCAATTTTCTTGGGAATTAGAATAGTTTTTGAAAATGGAGCCTTCACATTGTACATTGTATTTGTATTTGTATTTATATAGTCTGTAGTTGGCAGTTGAGAGTCAAGTTTACACACATGGACTTTATCTATAGAACAAAATATCAAATGCCCATTTCCCTTTGGATAGCTAATTTATTGGAGTTAGCCTACGGTGGAATATTTACAAGTTCCTTTCCCTCTTTCATATCCTTATGGCTTATGTTCGTGTAATTAGCCCGACTATTTTCGGCCCTTTTCTCCGTTTTCCCCCGGTTTAAACTATTTTCTGTTTCCCTCACTAAAATATTCATGTTGTTGTTGTTATTTTTGTTCTTCATCTTCAAGAGTTGTAAGTCGTACTTACAATGGGGTTGTTTGTGTGGGTGGATGAGACCACAAACACAAGCACAAGACGAATCGAATCATGACTAAACGTCAACGTCAATCTTTCGAATGCTTCTGAATGAAACCAGAAAATTTGATTTAATTAACTCCCTACACAAAATTCAAAAAGAATTCACACAACAAACACCGGCTCACGTATCCAAAGCACTCGAGTTTCGTATTCATACTATAGAAACTCGAAACGGAAAACGTAAGGGAGAATGAGGACGGTCGGAAAGGAATAAAAGTCACATTTACGATATATACCTACTCACACAAAAAAAATTCAAAATGAAATGTTAGTGCGTGAAGGTGTTTTTCTATTTGAGGAGCGATAAGGAAAAAATATGAATGCACCAAAAGAAAAAATGTTTAAGGTTTTTTTTTTTGCTATAAGAACTAGAAGAGATAAAAGTTCCAAAAATCGTACATTAGAGAACCCCGTGTATCGATAGGTAGTGTAGTAACCTTTAAAATTCTTTTGAGTTTTTTTTTCCTTCCTAAATGCTCCCCCCGTGTGGTTCTGTTTGTGTGTACATGGTTTAAATTTCAAGAGTTTTTCTCGCCAATGCAATTTTTCTATACATCCTAATTGTGTGCTATAGAAAATGGAAAGAGGGAAAAGAGGAAGCGGCTCAAACAGCTGTCAAATATATAGCTCAAAATAGTCAATTTGGAGTTTGGTAGGTGTGAAATGTGTGAATATAAGATATATGCCATTTTTTTATTTCACTGAACGAAACCTACGTGTACTCATATGTAATGTATTTCTATTGCTCTCTCTCTGTCTCTATTCATTTCATTTCATTTCATTCAAGTTGGTCTTGGTGAAGGTGAAGATTCTTTCGTTATGACTTGTCAAGAAAAAAAAACGTTTCTTGTGTGGATGAACGCATTTCCCGTTTTTTCTTTATGGGTTTAGAAATGCTCCAGACCCTGTTCCGCCTGTAAATTGTGTGCTCAGGATATTAAGGAACGTAGAGAGATGTGAATGGCGACTGGCGAATGGCGAAAGGCGAATATCTTACATATGACACGAAATGGAGGGAAAGTGTAGCTCATAAAAAGAAATATGGATAGAGTGAAGTGAAAAGGAAAAGATGGAGAATTTTTTTTTCATATGACAGCAGAATTTTCCATTGCAGAGAAAATGTATGCGTGCAAGAATGGGTAGGAAGTAAAGGAGTAAAGGGAGAGCAATTCTAGAGATTTGAAAGGTGAAAAATTTCCCTGTCGACTCTTCTCGTTCTTCGTTCTCTCTCTCTCTCGTTCTCTCGTTCTCTCTTTCGCCGCTCAGTCAGGGTGTTCAACTAATCCTGATCCACAGATTTTTTGAATTCGAATCCAGATCCAGACCGAGTGACACATTTCCTGGTGCAATTTTGAGAAAACGCGAACTCAGAAAGAGGCCGTCTGTGTCTGTGCACATCATGATCATCTTGATTCGAACAGGGAAAGATCTTTAACTTGTCTAACTATGTATTTCCGAGGGATTTTTCCAAAGAACGGAGGAAGTAGAGAGAGAGAGATGTACAAATTATTGAGAAAGGAAGATAGATTTCATTCTATTCCGTTCTTCATTCTCCATTCTCCATCCTCCATTTCCCTATCAACTATCAACTCCACACTCTACAGTCCACATATGTACATTTCCATGTATGCATATATGATATAGGGAAACTGTACATATATAGAGATCCAAAAAAGAGTCCCAACTTCCAGTCTACAGTCTACCAGGAAATTTAAAGTACTCTCTCTCTCTCTCTCAATCTCCCCCTCTTTCACTGTGTGTGTGCCCAAATCACTTGGTTAGAGTTGGACGCAGATTCTTCTCACCACCACAGGGAAAGCGATAATCGATTTGGCTATGACTTTGCCTTTGAGCATTTTGAATTATTCTCTATATAGACCACATGAGGAGGATGATTTTCAGTGTGCAAAGTGAGAAGCCTGAGTATCATCATGATGAGGAATCAGAACGTTTCCTTGCCTTTGCCTTCACCTTCTCCATTTTCATCATCATCTCCCATTTTGTACGGAGCCGACAAGTACATCTCAACATCCCCACACAATACGAATACCTCACATTTTCCCCTGTCTGTCTGTTCTGTCTGTGAACGATGAAGAAAAAACGAGGATGAAGTACGATATTTAGAAAGGAAAAGAAAATTCACCTTTTTTCTCTCTCTCTCTCTCTCTCTCTCTCTCTCTCTCTCTCTCTCTCTCTCTCTCTCTCCAATCGCGTCTTGAATAACTTCTTCACTTTTCTATTTCCACCACCGGATTCCCCAATTTCCCATGTCTCTTTTTTTTATTCCCCGAAAATCCTTTGATAGAACTTTGACTTCCAATCTCCTATTAAAAATGTAAACTCAATCCGAAAAAACAAAATTGCATTCAGATCTTCATTTCATCTGTGCAAATTCAATTCCTCACATATTTGAATTTACCTTCTTCTTTTTTACCAGGGAGAAAAAGTAAAAGGAACAAGACAAAATTGAATTTGATATGAGAAAGAGTGGATGGCCAAAATGGTTGCTATGAAAAAGGAGAAATTCAAAAAGAAGATGACTCCACGTCAGACAACGTCAGACTTGTTCTAGATTGCCCTCTAGATTGGAGAACAAATTAGCTAATTATGAAATGTTGTTGAGTCAGAGAGTGAGGGGTGGGAGATGGTGAGTGAGAAATGAGGAGAGAGAGACAGAGAGAGAGAGAGAGAAGAAAAGAGATAAATTGGACTTGAGAAAGTGCATAATTAAAAATAAATGTTTGGAGTTGTGTGTATTGAATTGATATTCATGTGTAGTTGTTTCAAAATGGTAAATGCGTACATAAACTATTTAAAAACTTGAAGGGAAAAGTTTCCATGGAAGACTTTCCGAGTTGTTAGAGACGAGGAAAAGGTTGAAGAATCTGATGATACGATGGAAACTTTACACATACATACTACAGATAGAACCACAAGTAGAGTCGACTAGAGCTCCTACATCTATATACATATTATTCACATCTATATACAAATGAAATGAGTCATCCCTCTCTGTACATAGTAGCTGTACGTACAGATATTTGTGCAACGTTTTTATTTCTTGGCACTCCTTCTCGCCTTCGCTCCATTACTTAAAGTTAAAAGAGGTTTTTGAATCCGGACTTGACTTTCCATATATATAAATACCTACATTGAATAGGAATATATGAAAGTATACTGACTGGCAAATGCATTGCAGATTCATTCCTAAGGTACATTCTACATACTCGTAAATACAGATGAACTTACTGTATGTATCTGCACTGTGTAGAGAAACAGTAGCCAAAAGGAAAACATGCAAACTCCTGTCTCCATGAGAAACAGAGTTTGCCAGTTGGAGAGACGACGGCGACTTCCATATGAAAGTTGTCATTGTCATTAGGAGGAAGCACGTGTAATTTTGGATGCAGTAAAAAAACGAAGGAGAAGAAGAAGAAGAAGAAGGGAGGAGGAGGCCACTGTGAATATGTATCTGTAGCTGTAGCTGGAACTCTGTGGGAACTAACAATAAGACGAATAGGTTTAGGTCAGCAATGAAATAAAATGTGGGCTTTCGTCCTAAAATTCCGTTCCGGCAAATATATTATAACTTCTTGTGAATGACAGAGAACTACATTTCAAATTCAACGTGTAATAAGAAATAATACAAACCTTATCTCAGAGGAGAATCCGCACTCTTCTGATAAGTCACAAATTTCCTCTGCTCTCTTTCTCTCTCTCCCCGTATTTTCCTTTGCTATGGTTAGGTTATCCTCTGGATACATATATTCTGAGAGTCAGAGTCACTGTTTTCACGACAGCTCAACTATTCACCATGGCACACACCATGTAATTATCGATGCTCTCGGATTAAGTTGAGTGCATAAGCCAACGAGTCTCTATCTCTCTCTCTCTTTGCTTGTCCGGGCAAATCCGTGACCATTTCAAACCTCATTCTCGTCCTCTTTGTCTCTCTCTCTCCCTCTCTCTCCCTCTCTCTCCCTCTCTCTCCCTCTCTCTCCCTCT